>WMED01002178.1:0-18431 GCA_019650415.1 Pipa parva
CCCTTTACATACTAATGGGTAAAAAATGCAATAAGTATTTAAACTCAAATCATATAATAATAATAATAAGTGTGACACTTATTCTCCTGATGAAGCTGTACAGACCCGCGTAGGGTGGCGAAAACGCGTTAGAGCTACGCACAACAAAGACAAACAGTATTAACAACCCTGGAATGGTGATGTCGTTATTGGAGATGTGTTGATGTCTGTTGGAGTCTTTGAACCTGTGATTGATATGCGATTGATTACTCATATGTCTGGTGAGCATTTTCGACACACTTAAGTGTTTTTTACACGAAGATTTTGGTGTTTTTGTTTCATCACATTTCTATACACTTAATCTTCGAGATCTTTTTGGGTTCTTTTCCTATCACCATTTGGTTTATTGTGATAAGGCACTATATAGTGCATTTTGTTTGTGCTTACTTCTTAGATTTCGAACATAATTTAAAAACACTGAACTGCAAAAGTGTACCACTTTCAACTGATCAATATTTATTGACAACTTTTTTCCCCAACAGCTAAATTATCTATTAACCCTATATAAATCAGCAGAACTGAAAAGTACAGATTATTGGAAATTAACCCCAAAACATGGTAAAAATGAATCGAAAAAGTTTAAATGATCTTTATACATGCTGCCCCCCCATACTCTGTAAGAAGTCAGTGCCAGCATCCCAGTTTTCTTATCAAATCCATTCAGCTGAATTGCCACAAAGGCTGCCACTTACTTGTGAAATGATGCATGCAGAAGAAGCAGAAATAATCAAAGTGGCTTGAAAGGTAAACAGTGTGCGCATGTAATAAATGTGATTTATTAGGAAACTTGAGTTCTTCTACGAGTTTGGATTCCTCACAGGCAAAATAAAAGATGAAATGTATCATATTACTGTTTATTGATGCTGATATGGCTTGAGGAACAGGTAAATGTAATTCTAATTATGGGATACGCTGAGATGATGGATTATAAAGTAGTTATTAACTATTATATCTGAGAATAATAAGATTATCTTCACTACTAAAGACTCCCTTTAGAATCTCTCACACCTCTTCCTTCATCTGCATTACCACCGCACCATCCTTGGCAGCTTTTACATTGGATGAGATTCTGCAGTCAGTAATACAAACTGAAACAACTTTGACACATTAATTTAATATGATAAGTATAGGGAGTAATACAAATTAATAATTTTAGTTGTCAACCAGAGTTATATAAGTTCCTTGGAAATAAATGTGATGTAACAGTGTGCCTAAGAGATATTAGGAAAAATTTGAAGATGCCCCCCCCCCCCCAATAATGCAGTTTATCATTTATAGGAATGGCTCACGCTCAGAGTTCTTGGTAGTGTAATGTTTTGTCCTCTATTTTATGGGATATAGAGGAAGAGATACCTCTTTCTGGACCCTAGCTTAATGGTGAAGGCCGGGTGATTTAGACTCTTGGTAGTAGAGTCCAGCCAAATGGGATGGATTCCAGGCATTAGAGAAAGAAGGTATCTATTACAGGTCAATAACAGAATTCTGTGATAGATAAATAGTGGAGACTGAGTCCCAAACTGAATACTTGTAACGGGGTACAGAAAATGTGGTGACCCTTACCAGATTAATGTGAGGAGTGTGTCAGGGACCTATGGGCTAAGTATTTTAATTTATGTGTGGAGCAGTACCACCTAGTGGTGAACAGGTGGGAGGGCTCCCTCAAGAGTAGGATAATCATTCCCAGTTTGGGGGAGGAGTAATACCCTAGAGGAAATAAAGTACCCCTAGAACAGGAAGTAGTGGCAGTAGTAGGAGTAGAGTAGAGTGTATGTGAGTTAGCTCCAATGGGACGGAGTGGGAGCTATGTGGTGCCCATGTAAGTGATCTGCAAGAAGCGCAGGCCTACCCCAGAAGAGTCATTGGGGTGGAGAGCAAGGGCAAAGGAATAACCCCTTGAGCCAGGTGGGGAGAGAGAGACAGCTCATATATGGTAACTTGGCAAATGACAGAGCTGAGAACTGCATGCTGATGTGTGGACTTATTTGAAGTGAATAAAGAGGATCGTTGGACACAAGTGCAGCGTTCTGGACATTAATTGTTTTGCATGCTGCTTGGGCCTAAGTGTGTAAGGAAGGCAAGTTTGGCACAGGATCACAAATCGGGTACCAATGTGGTAGTGGAGTACTAATCCCTTCTCTTCTTTTACTGTAACTGGGAAGTGGAAGAGGTAAAAAGGCCACGACAGAGGAAGACAAGATTTATTGCACCCTATATGCCCCCACCCCTTTACATACTAATGGGTAAAAAATGCAATAAGTATTTAAACTCAAATCATGTAATCAGAGTCATCAACACAATTGCACTTCTGTGAGGATATATTTGATCTATAAAGCAAGGGAAAAGCAAGAGAGTCCCGGCCAGTCAATCATAGAGTTATGAGAACTGCATGGCAGATCTGCCGGCCCACTTGACACTGGGTAACTTAGAAAATTGTACCCATCCCTTAGGTGAGAATGGGAGCTTTAGGCTACCCTGCACACTTACACACACACACCCCTCCCCATGCTAATAAAAACACTTCATAGACCTACTAGTAGACTGGTCAAATAGGCAACAGGAAGACAGCTGGGTGAGGGGAGCAGATTAGTGACTGGATAGGTGGTATGTACACCACTTGTAATGTCATGCTCCATGCTACTGGCTGTTATGCCTGCTTCTAGAAATGACACCACTAAAGCCATTTAATATGGTAGAAACAGAGTGCCTTGACTAACCATTCTTCGCATATAAACCCTAAATACATATCAGATACAGTATATAGTTATGGAATCTCATTTCAACATGCCATTGTGTATAAATTAAAATAACCAGGCATTATGCATGGCAAAATATCATCTTTGTCACTTGCTAAATATTATATTATTCTCCACCCTTTGAACACGTCCCTTCAATGATAAAGACATTTATATGCTATGTATGCTGTTTGAATTGGTAAACAGGGTGTTGGCTATCAAGTCAACAGCATTAATGCATTGCATTAATCAATTTATAATTCTGAAAACAATAAATAAAAAGGACTTCTCATTCTCAGTCAAAAAAGAAAAATGTTAATGTACTTCCCACCACATATTAGAGTATGGAGGCAAAAATCACCACACAGAAGGTTGGTTTTCTTTAGATGCCGAACAGGGATGGGACAACAAGCATCCCAAAGGTGTATTGGGAAAGCTCGCTCATGATACGCTTTAACAAAAGAGGAAACAGCAGTGGTGGCAGGTTTAAAGCTTGGCTATAATGCCCCATTGGTCCCCCGATCTACCAAAGTATGGAAAAGGTCACACTAGGTGTTTTGCAGTTTTTGTGCACAGATATAAGTCCTCATAAATATATATGGAGATCAGCTGGGTTAAAACTCCAGCAGAAGAAGCATTCCATTACTGGCCACATCATTCATACCTTTAATTAAACCCACTGAAAGCATTAGGTAAGTGAAGGCCAAAATGAAGTGGCAAATTACAGGGCTAATGTCAGAGCCTACTGCATGACTGACTATGCCACACTACAAAACAAATGAAATTCTCTGTTTAGTGAATAAGAAGTAGAGAATCAGAGCAAAGAACAGTAAATTCTCACTTTGATGAATAAGCTCCTCAACCTGAACTATTATGGCATTTTCCTGAGGTTAATGTAAAGTGTGTAAGAGCTGAAGACTGAAATTAGGAAAGACTAAAGAGAAAAATGTAGAGACTAGAAGAAAAGTCCCTAGTCTCTTTCCCTTTGTTGCTGAATTAAATCATCTATGGGCTCAAGCAAGCAAGACAGTTCTGATCTTCTATAAAAAGCTGAACTGGATGGACTTTTTCAGCCTTATAGCTTGTGTTACTATGTTACTATGCTTCACTGTCAGTAATCAGCCCCTTGGAGTCTTCTTCAGTTTGTGAAAAAGCAAAACTGGGTGTTTAATTCCAGATTAGTATGTTGCAATCTGTTCTTGTTGGGGCATGATAAAAGTATCTGATAAATGTATAAAAGCATAAATGTGTTCAAACAAGGGTTGTGCTGAATGCTATATATACACAATAGTTTTCAACTCCAAACTGTTACATTTCAGTGTAATGCCATCTAAGTTAATACAGTATACCGCTGGATTATAAATTAGCCTTCTTTAGCTTTATCACAGAACAGTCATTGCTTGGACTCACCTTCCATCCCTATTATGTGTATACAGTATATGATAGTTTAAATAAATGTATTATTATCTAGATAATTATTAGTATTATGAATGTTTTAAATGTTTTAAGGTTAGAAGTAATATCATGTATAATACAGTGTATTCTATATTTTTAAGCAAAATTTGGGATCCCAGTGCAACATAAAGCCATATCACTGATAAAAGAGGAAGACTCCTTCCATCTATTTTCCTTGTTGATGTGTATCCATACAATTACTTTAATAGGTAATCCTAGTAAACATAATAACTTTGGGCCGTACATGTGTCTATTTGATTATATATTGAAGCACTATCAAAAAGAACAACTCGTTGGTACCTTCTGTATGCAACAAGATGCCTGGAAAGAAAAGAATTAGAAGTTTAAAAAAAAAATCACTTCCAATTTTAGATAGAATGGCCAAAATGCAGTAACCTTTAAACTTTTGTAAAAGAGTGTTTCTTTTAAAAAGAGTTTGTAATTTAGGGCGAAATTTATCAAATGCGGAATTTTTACCGCACGATCAGAATTCCAATCGCACGATCAGAATTCCGATCGATTCCGATTGCACAATCGGAATTTTGATCGATTTCCAATCGTGCGATCGGAATCTATGGAAATTCTGATCGTGCGATCAGAATTTAATTTCGGGTGATCGTTTCACCTTTAATAAATGTTGCCCATTATTAGTCTGAATGGGACAAACTACTGATTAAGACTGTAATCATTATGGGGTGTATTCATTAAAGGCTGGATTGTTGAGTAAATGTGTGAATTCACATTTATTTGCTTCTTTCCTATATTCCAGTATTTAACAAACTCTTCAATGTGACAAATTTAACAGCTTACGACAGTCACATACTTATGGAGCACTTTACAACACTTTACGTGTATGTTCACAGGTAATTTATTTATTCATCAAGAACTGGAGTATGCCATAGTAGAGTATTGTGCCATTTTTACTTTGCTAGATTGAAGTTGTGAAACATACGCAGTTTTTTAGCCATTCAATTTTTGTGACATTGAGAAAAGTCAAATCAGATATGAAGCCTTGTTTACTTTGTTACTAGCCATAAAAGTGAAGGCATTTTGGAGCCTAATGTTACATATCTAGGGACATTGGTAATAACTTAAATACTAAAGTCTCTTCTTTGTATAAGAGTGAGTTTCCCTTCCTGTAGCTCTTTATTATTACGGTCCTGTCTCAGGAGGCAGGGACAAGGTCAAGATCCACAATTTAGATTTCATTTTTGAGGAAATGGGATGGGATCTTTCTCAACTGGATATATTTTCCTACTTGTAGCCTCTATGGTTCACCAGATTTAAATATATATATTTGACCAAAAAGCACAAAGATGTATTATAGTTCCTACCTGATTCTTGCCCTTGTCACGTACTAACCTCCCTACTCTCCCACTACTTATGCCTATGGTCATCGTATATTCTATTTCTCCTGTATGAGTAAATTCACTGCTCTGTTCTCAGGGCTAACTCTATGCTACTTGAAAATCTTTCAGTTACCACTGCACACAGCTTGTGGCAACCCATACTCTTACCAAAGTTCCAAATGCATCTAGATGGTGGCAAGCCATTCTGGCCTCAAAGACTCATAAACCTACTGCTTTTAAATGCAGACTACAGCCTGATCCTCTTCTCCCAACATGTAACAAACAGATCTCCCACTAAAGTTCTTTCAGCACAAATATACGTAAAAGGCTAACTAACAAAATTTTAATTATTAGAATTGCACAAAACTAAAACAAAAAAAAACCAGTAGTGATAAATTTTCTAAGAAAACCATTAAGAGCTTAATGACTTCATAATTCAAAAAACAGAAGTACTTGTAGTTGAACAGCTTGAATACTGAGTAAGAACAATAATAGGACATGGGTCAAAAAAGAGTAAAGACAACAAAATAGAACCTGAATTCAAATAATATGTTCAAAGGATCAAATAAATGGTATTCATGGATGGTATTCTGGATGATGTCAGCTGGTTGCAGTCTTGTAATTTACATACCAGAACTATCTTTATGAATTACAGGCAGGGTATACCTGTCAGATTATTCCATAACAAAATCTCTTGTCCAGTATTAAGTGGTGTTAATTGTTTGCACTGTTTCAAGTAACAATCAGGGGGCGTCCACTTCAAAGAATACTAATTCATGTTAATAATTCAAGTTCTTCTTAGGAATAATTATATGTGGCATATTAGGATCACCGGACTTTGCATAATTCAAATTCTTTGGCTCCCAGAAGCCCTTGTTAAAGGATTATTTTGAAGAAAAATAAACAAATTGTTATAAAATGGTAGAAAAAGCTAGTTTTGGTAGGTCATTCCTAAAGCCAATTATAGCATTTCTTGTTAACTGGAGTTTATAAGGATTTTCTTTTTGTACTTCAAAGAAGGCTTGGTGGAATATAGACATTCCAAAGAAATAGCAAATTATTTCAAATGTCAAGTAACTACTTCAATGGATGCAAGCAAACAAGAGCATAATCACGCACAATCCTTTCAGATGCTTTGTCTTATGATTGGCATATTGTTATATCATACAAATGTTTGCACTTCAATCAATTTAATGGTATTTGATACTTGTCATACAAGTTTTTACTGCAGTCTGATTTCTAAGTAAAAACATAAGAGAACTATGAGCAAATAAAGACAATGACAGGTATTACATTATAGGATTTCTGTTTTGTGTAATAGGCTTTTTTAGTGTCTAGAATTTTTGGTGCACATTTGAAAATATTTTTTGTATCCAGAGTGCAATTTAATCTTATAAATGTAAATATTTTCTTAACACAAAAAATGTCTGCGCGAGTGATTATCTACCACGTGGCCTTGTATTTAAATGACATTTAGGCAGTAATATTTAGGGTGAAATTTAATAAACTCTTTTTGAGTTTATCCCCAGAACATCTCGGCTGTTCGTTCAGTAAAAATTGCTCAATATTTTCCATCAATATTTACCGACCAAAACGTTTTGATTGAGTTTTTCAATCTATTTTTTCAATGGAAAGTTAGCCATACTACTAATGGAAAGTATGGCTACCTTTCCATTGAAAAATTGAATATAAAAACTTGATTGAAAAGTTTCGATTGGTGAGGGGCAGACTCACCCACCAGAGCACCAAAAGAACTGACGTGCATTTCTAGACCCGAAAACCATTGTAGGTCTGGACTCAGGAAATTATGGGCCACTAAGCAATGTTTTTTATATTGATTTGTCATTTTATTTGCTATTTTTTTTTGGCTCTCGTTCATGTGTGATAACACTGCAACTTACATAGATAGATGATGGGCCCTTTAGATAAGCTCCTCCTATAAGCTTAAGCTTTTTTGTGATAAAATATAAAGTAGTTTTACTGTTTTAGTAAAAAGAGCTCCTGGTACCTATTGTATTGTTTTATTACAGAATGGAGGCATGTAATAGCAAGGAACATTGGTGTAGGTGCCACAGGCCTTAATACTATATGTAGACATGTATGCTTAGATTAGCCGTAAAATGTCAATAATTTCAAATATATAGAGAAGTTCCTATTTTTGGAATTATTCTACAACAGATTAAATGGTGAAGAAAGTTTATTAAGAGATTAGACTTGAGGTAGAAAATAGACGGGTTAGCAGAATCTTTCAAAGGGTTTTCCATCAATTCCTTGCCCACTGCTAAAATGTGTATCAATAGTACTGAAGTTTCAGGTGGCATGCTCTCATTTTCAACTATTAAGTTACTAGGAGAAAACTTTGATGCCAACTGACTGACTTCCCACAATCAGAGTAGTTATCCTGTGATGCACGAGTTGCATAAGTTGGCTAATGGCTATACATAGACAAACTTGTCTTCTGCTCTAGCTAATAGAATAATTTATATCAACAAGGTCATACTGGTAAATCTGGTCAGTTAATGACTGCTTCTTTGTGTGAATGTGGTCCTCAGTAGACCACATACCCAATGACCACACTTTGTGACACAATCATTTTATTTCATCTGGAAATACTTTTATATTTGTCAGTAAATTTACCATATTTCCTGGCAAATATAAAACTAATCTGGTCATAAGTCTGAAATGGCCAAAACTATGAATTTATAAGCACGATAAGTTATTCCTTGTTTCAGTTTATGAATATTTCTATGTTTTTACACTGTTATTGTTAATATAATGATACACAGAATTAAATAACAGAATCCAACTGTGCAAAATGTTCTCTTTGTGCAGACAACACAAACATCATAGTTATAGACAATGCTATTTTGGCTGAACATGTAAAAGAAAAGAAAGTAAATTACCTTGCTGTGTGGGAGATTTCTATGCAGGAGAGCAGATTCATCTCAGGCAATCAAGCTTGTGCTAAGGAATTATGTTTTCAAAGCAAATCGCCAAGAAAATATATTTTTTCTTACTAAAATATCATTATGAAATATCCAATAGGATGCAGAGATTTAAGTGCTGCTTAGTATTCCTAGTTCATTATGGGATAAAAACAGCCTAAACCTCAATGAATGTACCCTTCTTAATATGCCCATATATTTTACAATATTTTTGCATCTGATAGATGATGAAATCATAGAACAATCAGAGGCAGGATACCACATAACAAAATCTCACAAAAGCAATCTATAGCAGAAGAGAAAAAGGGGTAAGGGTGGATTTAAAGAAAGGTGCAAAAATGGGGATTGTAGTGAGAATGGAGAAGAAGGAGGTTGGGTACAGGGACAAAAAAAAATAAGAGCAGTATGGAGGTCTAAAGCAGATGGATAACAATGGGTAGAGATGAAGGTAAGGAAAGGAACAGAGAGAGAAAGACAATTCCTCAGTGTCAGGAATTGCTCTCATCAGTCAGGCTATGTCCCTGGCCAGAGATGTATTGGTAGCCTGCTAAACTCCAGACAACAGCTCTATCACTACTCTATTCAAGCTATTTCTCTGTGAGCCTGTGTTTTCTGGGTGAGCTGATCTTGGCTGCACAAGTGCTTCCTGTTTTTTTATTAACCAGACCTATCAATATGGGGTTATTTCCTCTGGTCTTTGCCAAAGCTGGTCTTCCTGTTTGTGAAGTGTCGCCAAAGCTCTATTTTGTTGTTTCCTGACCTTGGCTTAGAAACAAAAATTGTAGATCGAGCACAAGTTTATAATAAAAGTAGTAAGTACCCTATATGTAAGGGTTCTGGGACTCTAGGAGTATTTGACCAAACAATAAAAATAAATACTAAAGAGAAAAGGTATCCTGTTCAGGCACACCCATATAAAATGGTATAAACATTAGTTTACTTAGATATGTATAAAATTTCCTTTATTAAATATGATTAAAATTGATTAAAAATACGAAATAAACATGAAGTGCTACCACATATTAATTACAAAGTATGATTTGCAGAAGTCAATTAATCAGATTCCATAGATGGAAATATATATCAGATAATTACTATAATCAGTATGCTCAAGTATCAAAAAGACTGATAGTTAGCCTGAATCAAATAAATGTGATTCTCAGTGGATAAATGACATCAGGACATAAATCCAAGGCAAAGCAAAAATAGTACAGCACAGTGACATATTACCAGCTCAATGGATACCAGGTCGGTCAGACTCTTAATGGTGAACTAATGCCGAATGCATTTCGCCATGAGCTAATGGCTTCCTCATGACCTTGGCTTGTTTTTGGACTTCATTATTTCTCTGGAATCCCTGACTTTGACTACATCTGACTACGATTATCTGCATTTCTGTTTTTCCTGATCTGGCTCTCTTGATAACATCTTTGTTATATTCCCTGGTACCTTGGTTCGGTTCTTGCACACTCCTGCTGGGTTGCTGTGGTGTCTTAGTGTCTCTTCAGAAATAAGTCCAGGGCTTTCAAAAGGGTGTCAGTGAACATCATAATGTTGGGGTTTCCGTGCCAGCTAGTAGTGCTGCTGGTTTCACCTTGGCTCCAGTTTCTTGTAGTATCCTGATATTCAGAATGTAAGCAACTGGCACTTTCTAACTTTTCACATAAAAGATGTTAATGGGGTCTTTTACATATATAAGCAGTATGGGTTTTGTTTTGTTTAAATAATGTATAATAGTAATGACAGATAATACAGGAAATACCATGGTTTCTCACACTCATTCACTCAATATGATGGAAATCTTGGGTTTAGCCAAGGACACAGAATAAAAGCATGAATATTAGATATGTAAGTATAATAATAATAATAATAATATAATAATTTCAGTTATTTCTGTTTAGAAGGAAAAGTCACATAGTAAAATTCTTAGAAAAAGCCAAAGCAGAAAAGGTCAATACAGTAATATTTCTTTGAATGTCAGTAATAAAACATGGTCTACAGTGAGAAAAGAATGTAACAAAGCACATGCCAGAAAGTGGACCTTCATTTTTTAAATTTTTTCTCCTTGGAATTGTTGGATTTGAAAAAAAAGATACTATTTAGCAGAAGTAAAGAGACCAGAAGAGAAAAGAATTGTGAAGAGTTGATACAAAGAAAATGGAAATGTATGGGGAAAGAGCCAGGAACTAAAGTTCTAGGGTAGAAGGAGAGAAGGTGATCTAGACCACCCTCAAACATTTAAATTAAAGTTGTGAGATAAAAAACATACTGTAAGAGAGAAAACCAGCCAGGAGAAAAAGGTTTCTAAGATGTACAAGAGACTAAATGAAAAAAAGAACTTTTTTTTTCTCAAGAAGAGAAAAGTGCAAGAGAAGGATGAAAATTAGACAGCATTCCTGGCTAAAATTTTAATTCATTATTGATAATGTAGTATAGAGATGGCTGCAGATGGTTTAGAGTCATAGACCTGGATTTGGGCAAGATACTGACAACAGAAATAGATGCAAAAAAAGAAGAAGAGATAAGGGAAAGGATTTAAATGTAAATGCCTACTAGAAAGGGGTTTGCTCTGGTTAGTAAAGATGATGATCCTTATTGACTAAGCGGTGAAAAGACTTGTCGAACATGTGGACACTGTGGAGAAGGCAGGTGAATAGAAGTAGGATGTGAAATGATGCAAATTAATGAGAATTCCCCCAGTAAAGTGCAGTGACATCAGCCTCACATATTCCTATCTCTATATAAGTGAATGGGAACTAGATAACTGGAGGTGGGATCGTGATCCAGGGAATTATTCTGATTGCCATATTTGTAGTCAGGGAAGAATTTTTTTCCCTAATATGAGAATAATTAACCCTCTTGGGTTTTTTTTTTTTTTTTGTTTTTTTTTGCCTGCCTCTGGATCAACATTGCAGGAAAATAAGCTGAACTGGATGGCTTGAGTCTTTTTTCAGTCTTATAAACTCTGTTACTATGTAATACATCCTTTTCTATGTCACCTTGTTCCTAGGTCATGTTGTCATTTAGTTGCAGTTGCCATTATCACATTTGAATGAAATGTCACTTTATGCCATACCAGAGCCCTGCCATCAACCCCCCAATTCTCAATTCTGATGTAGCAAAGTGAAATGGGTGAATTTGGAGCACCATCCTTACTTGAATTTGCTCCATCGACAGACTCTATTGTTTGCACAATAGTCAAAACACATGTGCACGTGCACCCAAAGTAATGCAAAGTGCTCTGTAAGATTGTGACTGTCGTAGTTACCCAAATTAGATGCATATTCACCACATTGCAGCGTTTGTTCAATAAGTGAACATGGAGAAGTGGCGATCAAATGCAAATTCCGAGCTTTTCGCAATTATTCGTCCATTTTCAGTCAATAAGGCCCAAATTCTTGGAGAAGGTAGAAGTAGAAGAGTCCAATAAGAAACTGAAGAGAACAGGGGTATGAAAGCTTGGTTCCAAGCAAGGCCTTGTTACTGAGTGCTGCAAATAATATGCATATAACAGCAGAACAGAGCTAAACAAAACATGGATTGCTGTGTTTCCAGTTTGTATTGTTCCATGCAAAACTCTAATAAATCCTGCATAAATATGTATTCCAAAAGGATTAGCTTAATATTGCATTTCTTTATATAATCTGGAACATTTGTATTACACCATAGAATTGTTTTACAATTCGCTTGATACATTGGTGGATATCTATCAATGAGTCACAGTTAAGAGACATTTAATAAACCTGAACAAATATGATGTATAAAAACATTGTCAGTAATATTTCAAAGTCAAGTTTAATCTTGCTAAAGCTATTTAAAAGTGATCAAAAGAAAGGCAAACAAAATATACACCAAAGTTGCTGTCAAACTTCTCACAAAAAAGTCTAATTTGTATTCCTGACATGAAAACAGAGAGTGAATTTGCTGCGCTGAAGAAAATAATTATTTTTGGCAAATATGCAAAGCTGGGGTAGTGGTGAATTGTCATGAATTCATTTACATGGCAGTTCTCATTTTGATAAGCATGTCCCAAAATGTGCTATCATTACCTGCTTGTCTATTTAGTTAGAGGTTGTCACTAAACTAGTGGTACTCTGTCTGCCCTCCTATCCCCTGTTGCTATTGGCAGAGACCAGCTAACTGATTCTACATTTCTATTGTTAAGGTTGGTTTCATTGATAAGTGCTACACTATTGAGGATTACAAATGTATAAGCAATTTTGTTGAAGGCCATTGATTTATTTACGAGCCAGCTAAATATCTTGTAAAATAGCCATTAGATAATAAGATTACCTACAATAGAAAATGATACTCTTCAAGGTCATATACTTTGAAATTAAGAAAGAAGCCACAACAGCAAATAGATATTAATTATAGGACATTATTATACCTAAGCACCAAATTAAATAAACAATTACCAGTTTTTCATGTTAAAGCTTAACATTTTAAGGAAGGTAAAGTAATTAAAGGTATAGTAGTCTATATCTTGATTGGGCCATTTGTGTGCAAGAGTTTCACTTAGCTTAATGTATATTCATCCAATTGTATTTGCGCCAAAATGGAATGCAATATGAGATTATTATTTTCATTATTAGGGAGGGTATACATAAGTCTACTGTTATAGCCAACTCACACTATAGGATGGAGCTAGACTGAATGCCTCAAGCAAGCATTAAGCTAAAGCACAGTGACTAAATTCTGGACCATGTTAAGTTAAAACAGAGCTCTTCCTGCCTGATTCTATATTTTTAATATACAGCCGTGTGCATTGTAATACTTCACTCAGCTGGGGAGCACGAAGGCAGCCAGGTATAGTGCTTATGTTTTAAAAAGGACAACTACAGCTTGTTCCTTCTAGAGGTGAATCTTAGGGGGAGAGGTGGAAATACCCTTCCAATCAATCTTTAATTCTCTAGCACTGCCTCCTGCTCTACTAGCATGCAGGTGTTGACACACGCCCATATCCTCTTTACTTCCTGTTCCTGTGTGTTTCAGTGAATAGAGCATGCGCAGCGGCAGTTTTAGATCTGCTCATTTACATCTGAATGAACATCAATAAATTTCACATAAATAAGAAACTCCCAGAATTAATGGGCATGTTTATAAAAGTACTAATTGTCCTGTAAATGTGTCAATTTGACAATTCAGCACTTGTGCAGTTTCAAATATTAAGCAAAGATTGTTAGTTTTTTGTGGTAAATTCTCACACAGCTTGATAAATTATGCTGACTGTATATTTACAACTTCACTTCAAGTGTGACAATAATTTATCATATGTTGAATTGACAGTTAGTCAGAGCATTCTGTCATGAAAATACTGATCTGACTTCACCAAATTAAAGCAGTAAATATTTTTTGGTGGGCACATCAAGGTTCTATTCTGGCAGAATTTCACTCAAAGAAATTTATTAAAGGCAAAGTGATCGTTTGATCGAAATTCCAATTGAAATTTTGAAATTTCAAAAATTCAATCGATCGATTGGTAAAATTTACGGCTTTAATAAATTTCGCCCAAAAATGTTTAGAAAATGTGGTGAAAAAATGCTAGGAGTATTCTGCCACTGAAATTAATGTAAATCAGTTGTTGCAATTTATATGTCATGCCTATATTCAAACAGATACATCTGATGGCATCACTATGCTACAGTACTGTATGTCTATTTATGATGTCATCTCTGCAGTGTGCATGGCTCAGAAAGTACTGTGCGGCTATCTGCAACAATTTCCTCTATTGCACTGACAGTATGATAAATAGTGAATATGCTTAACTAACTTTCTAATGGTACAGGCAAATTTAAACAACTATAGCAATTTCACTTTCAGAAATATGCCCCTTAGTGTTAGGAGGCTAGAGAAGCCTTTTAAATCTTCTACACATAACGCATTATGCTCTAGGCATTTGAAATAAATATTCAAGTCTCTATGATGATACAACTGTAGCTAAGCAACACAACTCAGTTTCAAAACTGTAGTAATATTAAAATAATGCTCTTTTCCTTAGGGTAAGTAGACTTTTAAATCTCTGCTGTTACAAAGGAGGAGAAATTGAAGGTCACCAAATCAATAATGTCATTGAATGCAACAGGGCCAGATGGTCTGATATTTGTTTATTACAAAATTTAGAATTTATTGCCAGATTTAGTAGATAATTTGGTAGACCTTATGAAATGAACCCAAAAGGAGAAAGACATTCTTCACCAAGACATAGTACATGCATTGCCTAATTCCTTTTTTTCTGAAATTAGTAAAATATAATGCGCTAACTACAGGCTCTTCTCCTTTATAAACATGGATGCATTCTTTTTTTTTTTTTTAAGAGGTCTTACTCTTTATAATAAGTTAGGTAGGGATGCTTCCATATTTAGTTTACTGTAATAGGATAATACTTTGTATTAAACAGACATGCCATAAAAAAACTAAAGAAATTAGTAGTAACTCAGTTAGAACTGGACTGTGGAACAACAATTGATGTTGGATTTATATATGGAATATGAATGAATGTATGTATGTTTGTATGTATGTATAATTTTATTTATAAAGTGCCACAAATTTATGCAGCGTTGTACAATTCAGCAATACAAATAAAATACAGACATGGGAAAATGCATTACACAATACAAGCATAATATCACCAGGATACATCACTTTAAGTGCAAGGCTGTGGTTGATATAAGAGGTTGGAGGTCCCTTCCCCATAGAGTTTACAATCTAAATGGAAGAAAGACTTACATACACAGACAGAAGGGTAATAAGAGCTGTAACAATATGCTAAAACACTGGTCAATAAATACATATATTAAGCATAAATATCTAAGTAAGGATAAAATATAATTTACACATAAAAATGAGGGATAAGAGAAAGTGATCCATAAGGTAGGACTTCAGTTTAGTTTTAAAAGTGCAGAGGGAATGTTCTTGGTGAAGAAGGGGTCTACAATTCCAGATGTGTGACGCAGAGAGAGAAAAGGGTTTAAGATGAGAAAGGGCAGTATTGGTGTGTGGCATGCACAGCTGGTTGCTTTGGGAGGAGCGCAGTTGACGTTGAGGAACGTATGGGCATATGTGTGAGGAAATATAAGGAGGGGCAATGGAGTGAAGTGACTTAAATGTCAAAATATGTATCATATTTTATGACCTTTTGACTAAGTTGCAAATATTCCCTGCCGTATGTTTTGACTTATTAACATATGCAGTACACAAGGAACTTTATACAAAGGGATTGAACAGTTTTTCCAGTTATGACACTAACATTATTACTAATATTATTTCAGCTCTTACAGCAGCCTAGCCAGGATTTACACAAACCAATTGAATTGGAGGCAAATCCAGCTGTTACTTCAAAACAAAGCTTCTTATTACTTCTATCCATTATTTACTGGATGGACTGATGGACCTATGCTTGTGAGGATCGTTTGAATGCCAATAGTAGGTAGAAATTAAGTTTAAACCCATTACTATGAATGATCAAGTAATCGATCATTACCTTTGCTATTATTGATTATAGGCCCATGTTAAGCCAATTTCAGGGGTAATCAAAACTAGGGCCATACCAAGTATTTTGTTGCAGTTTTACAGAGTTCTGTTAAAACAAAAAAGAGGAAATTGTATTGATTGGTCCAGAGGCATTTTGTCACAGTAAAACCACATTGTATTATTCACAAAGCTGTGGCCTAGGTTTAAAAAGTCTTATCTAACTTTACTACTAACAAAGTAAACACAATCAAATGTTTTTCTTCACTTCTCTCATAGGCACCAATTCATTTAATGTGAAAAGATGAAAATAAATACATAAATATGGTGAAAACTATTTGAAATGAATAGTAAAATTAACTAGAAGCATAGTTATACTAATAGGTCTAGAAATTAAAATACTATATAACAGCTAAACTATAGTAGAATATATGCAACAGCATACACCATTATACCGTGTGTGATAACTCAATATTAAAACAGATTTCATCTTGCATACCATTATTGCAGCTGTTTTTTGTTTATCTCTAAGACATCTACATATGATTTACTGTATATCAGCATAAGCTACTTCAATATTTTCTGCATTATAGGTTTAAAGCGAGTTACAGTCTAACCTGGTGCGGTGGCTCAGTGGCTAGCACTGCTGCCTTACTAAGCTCTGGGTTCAATTCCACCCTGAACTTCATCTGCATGGAGATTGTGGGGGTTATTCACTAAAGTCTGAATTGTAGTGTATAGGTGTGAATTCGCCAGCTAAAGATAGTCGCAATAAACTGCTACTGTCACAGTCATGTCTTTATAATGAGAATATTGTTGCAGTCGTGACTTTACTATGGATATATTGTCACAGCCGCAACTTTAAAATTGTCGCAGTCGCGACATTACAATGCGGAAATTGTCATAGTTGCAGATTTGCTATGAGAATCTTCTGTTTGAGAATTCGATAGTCGAATTTGCACCTTAGTGAATAACCCCTTATATGTTCTTCCCACACCTGCGTGCGTTTCCCCCAACAATCCAAAAACATGTATCTGTGTCTGTCTATATGTGTGTGACTGAATAGGGAAACTAGATTGTAAACTGCACATGGCAGGGACTGAAGGGAATAATGAATCTCTTATACATTGTTTGCTCCCTACTTTATTCTTTGTCTAATGAATGTCTGTAAAGCGTTGTGTAATATATCAGCGCTATATGAATAAATACATACATTTATTGATGGTGACCATGTTTTAAAGACAAAGGGGTGAGAGGTTTACAAAGAAGTGAAGAGAATTTGCTCATGCCTTGGGCTTTGGTTCAACATGGACACCAGCTTCTCGAGACCGCACACCGTCATCATGATGTTTGCATTTTCAGAATTCTCAAGTCCCTATTCTCAGATTCCTACATTATTAAAGCTACACAGGAAAAATAAGGGAAGTGTATGATATAAAAAGGTAACTATAAATGAAATAGAATCTGTAAATACCTATCATTTATTTAACAGTCAGAATCACTTTACCGTCACTTAAAAAAAGCCAGTAATTCAAAGAATTCACATTTGCTACTAAACAATGGTCTAAAAACTGTTTTTAAAATAGTTAGCAGATCTATTGACTGTTTACCCAAGTAAAAGTTATTTAATGTAATATAGTATTTATTCCTAAATAACCTAATATAAATAAGTTTGCAAATGAAACCTGTTTCAGGGGGCTGTGTCCAAGATGAAAACTATTTTCATAGCTGGCGGCAATATTCTGCATTTCTAAGCAGATGAGGCGAAATGTTCCAGCCAGTATTACATATACTAATGGTGCGGCTAAAAATATACAGGTAGTCCTTTATTGGAGTAATATTTCAATAGAAAACGCATCCCAAAATAAATATTTACAGCATATAATTGAAACTGTAATCTGTGTACTGGCCGTTATTTGTAACCAGCACACCCCATGTAGAATGGTAAGAAGAAAGATAAAAAAAACAAACAGAATATCTGTTGCACACACCAATCTTTATTCATATAATACAGAAACAGTAGAAAATGGAAACAAAATTAAAATCAATTAAAAAAGCCCCTGCGAGCTTAACATCCCCCGAAGGAGGAAGACAACATCCTGGCAGCTACTGCACTATTAGTAATCAAGTAAATCGAAAAAGTAAAGAGAAGATATATAGAAAAAAATGTTTTAAACGAATGAAAAGGGTGAAAGGTAACGCAGGGCAAATTACAGAGCAAAAAATGATAAAAATCGAATTGATAACAATAGTATTATGCACATGGCAGAAATGAACTGATTAAGGATGCACATCAACAAGAGAATATATATGTCAGGCGATATGAAGATAAATTTAGATGATTGACAGAGGCAGTCCTCTAAGCGTATATAGGAAATCGCCAAGTCTAAGGGGGGAATTCACTATGTTCCGAAGTGAGGAGCGTAGTGTTCGCCTCACTT
>WMED01002179.1:0-12015 GCA_019650415.1 Pipa parva
AGAACAGTCAAGGATAATGTTCCAAGTTCTGTCTATACAATGCTTATGATAAATGTCCTCAATGGGGGTCAGTTCTGTGCCAATGATCCGTTGGGCTGTTTTGACGACCATTTGTAGGGGGCATCATGCACAAATTTCCATCAGATGACACACATTTTAAAAGTAATAGGATTATCTACATTGATCACAAAATGCTTAAAAGTGCATGGTTTATTGCATTGTAGCTTTGGTAAGTTTATATGCATTTACAAATCAGTTATGTGTATGTGCATTTAGACTATTATAAGGGCCATATTTACTAAGACCAGTTCAACCATATTGATTTCATCCCCTTTTGTTGTATGCTTTTGTCTCCCTGTACTTTTCAATTTCACTCATTAACAAAGGATAGATAAAAATGTTTGCCTATCGAAAAAAATGATTATTGATAAATATTGATCTGTTAACAGGAGCACACTTTGTAATGCTTTTCTATGAGGGTTCCTTCTATTACAGATCCATATCGAGGTCTCTTTTCACTGGGAAAATATTTTGGAATTAGGCTAAACTCCACAGGGAATTTTGGGTTTATGGCAGCATAACTTTACTTTACTTTGCCTTACTGTTTGTAGTGGTGTTCACTGAGTGCCACAATCACTTACAAATAATAATATTTTTCTTATTAAAGTGCACCTGTCACCTCAAAACTAATACTAATTTAGGTTGTACTAATGAAATAAACGTTTTTGTAAATATATATGTATTTTTAAAAATGTACCTTTATACAGCGTTTCTCTCTGTCATCTTCCCAGTCAGCCTTGCTTTTCTTTACTGAGTGTTGGGTGGGGCTAAATAATGATTGACATTATAGCTCCTCCAATCAGATCCCTTAAATCATAATCTAGCAGGTATCTGATTGGAGGAGCTATAATATCAATCATCATTTAGCCCCGCCCAACCCGACTCAGAAAAGAAAAGGCAGGTTGACAGGGAAGATCACAGAGAAACGCTGTATAAAGGTACATTTTCTTAATACATATATTTACAAAAATATTTATTTCATTAGACCTACATTATTCTTAGTGTTTTGAGGTGACAGATGCACTTTAAGTAACATAGTAAGAGCTTCTAATTCTTCTGAGACAAAATGAAGGCGGAAATGTAGAACATATCTTTCCTTTTAATTATTCTTAAGTGTTTTTTTTAATTTGACACAGTTTTAATGTATCTTTATATAAAAACATCTGATCAGTGGTGGAAAAAAGTTCAATGGTGCCAAAACCCCACCACCTTTATGCCCCATACAGTAAAGAAGTTTCTCTCCCAAAGTACCCCATACAGTGCAGCAGTGCCCCATTGTAGAACCTCACAGTGCACCAGTGCCTGCCATATAGTATATTTAATTGCAACAGAGGTGGGTAGAGTAAAAAAATTTACTCAAGTAAAAGTATTGTTACTTGATCCAAATATTACTCCAGTAGGAGTAGAGAGTATGCATCCAAAAACTTACATGAGTAAGTGCAGAGTACACCATCTCCTGTCAATAAATTACACCATGGAAAATTGAATTACTGGAAACAATGACTTTTAATGAGACTGAAAATAATTTGTTATAAATAAAAAACCATAAAGGCAATATTAGCCAAAATAAAACCATAATGAACCACATCTCTTTTATATTGTTTATAAAAAAGAACACAAAGGTAATTTTAGCCAAAATAATTCAGCAATAAACAACTGGTCTTTTTGCAAAACTTTTCTACCAGTAAATTTTGGAAATTAATTTTCTTACATAGTAAAGCCGCGACTGCGCCTCCGACTCCATAGTAAAGTTGCAACTGTGACAATACTCTCATTACAAGGAGTAGCACACGGAGTAAAGGAGTAAAAGTAGAGTTTTTCTCACCACAGATTTACTCAAGTAAAAGTAAAAGTCTTTTCACATTAAACTACTCTGACAAGTACAATTTTTTCCAAAAAGCTACTTGAGTAAATGTAACTGAGTAAATTTAACTTGTTCATACCCACCTCTGAATTGCAAGTAGTGTGGAGTAGCCAGTTGAACAGTAGTAGGACAACATTTGCAATTAGCTGAAAAAGCAAAGTAGAGTAATAGAAATGGTGAAACTGGATGTCAATTCAGATATTAACGTGATTGTTTGGAATATAATGGATGACCCCCATTTCTCAAAATCCTGAAAAATCAAAACATTTCCAAACAATCTGAAAAAAAGTCTATATCAGCGGTTCTCAACCTTCTGGGGGTGGCGACCGCCGGCGCTGACGTCACCGCGCTGTGCATGATGATATTTCGGCTGAACGTCATCACGTGCGCGCGTCACGTGGTGACGTTCAGCCGAAACATCATCATGTACGCGTGTCACGTGGTGACGTTTTCGGATGACATCTCCCCGCAGGAACCCTTATAAGAAGGGTTCCTGCAGGCGCTTCTGGGTTCCGCAGTGGTTCTCGACCCCTGTGGGATGGCCTCGCGACCCCACAGGTTGAGAGCCGCTGGTCTATACCCTTTCTGATGGACCCCATGATCCTATTTGCTTTGGCAGCTGGTGTATGACATAGATTGCTACAGTTAAGTTTTTTCTGCATTCCCTTGGCCTGATTTTTAAAATAAAGATTCCAAAATCTTACCCTCTAACAACGAACAAATTGGGAAAACATGACCTGAACCACACCAGTATGGTACTCTGTCCTTCATGTTGCTAGGGTATGTTAACTGTATATTACAGTTAATCAGTGGTTTTAAGGAAGAGAGATTGGACAAGGCCTGAACAAAAAATAAAACAAATAATCATTCTTTGTATGTATGCATATGGATGCATTTATTTCTTCTTGTATGTTTGTCACATCTTTAGCGATTGGGGTAAGGGTCTGCCCTTGTAAGGAAGGACTGTAAACCAGGGTAGAAAGATACTGTAACAAGGGCTTGAACAGACAGAAATCCAGGAATAGATAGGAACATGACAGGAAACACAATAAGGGGTTACCACGGGAACTGGGTCGCCATATGGGAAGAGAAGTGAACCCAGAGCCCGTTATGCCATAAAGTGTACTAAACATAGAACATAGGTGCAAGAACACATAGAACAAGGTGGTACCCCACATGGAAGGGCCAGGTGTACAGACAGGTGCAGGTACAGGAACAGGATGCCATGAGAACTGGGTCACCATAGGGGGACATAAGCGAACCCAGAACAGGTACAGGTGCACAAGGGGTGATTGTGGATCCTCTATACCAAAGTGGGACTTGGTGCTGGCTAACATTGAGGTACAGAGTCTAAGGAGTGCCAGGTCTTCACCCTGAAACCCCCACAAGGGGGTACGGCCTTTGCGGCAGGCACCTACCAGGTCACGACCCACAAAATAACCCCCGCTGGTGGAAGTTGGAAAGACTCACACAGAGCTCAGGCAGAAACTTGGAACAGCAGAACTGTAACGTAGAAATGAAGTAGTGCAGCATAACAGAACAGTCACTTACAGCACCCATTAGAAGCAGCTCAGAAACACAGAAGACACTGAACGGAGACAGCTCAGGAACAAGGATAGGGGCAGACACACTGCAAACAGGTTGGTGCTGAACTTGACAGAAGCTGTAGGTGCAAGTTGTAAAGAGACTTACTGAAGAGCTGACACACTCAGGATTAGGATAACTGAAACAGGAACAGATTTGAAACACAATCCAGAATACTGGGCTGAAGAGCTGACACTCAGGAG
Organism: Pipa parva; assembly: GCA_019650415.1. Classification (NCBI taxonomy): domain Eukaryota; kingdom Metazoa; phylum Chordata; class Amphibia; order Anura; family Pipidae; genus Pipa; species Pipa parva. Next base: position 3,712 of record WMED01002179.1, read on the forward strand.
CAGATGAAACAGATCCCTTTAAGGCAGACTTGAAGCTGAACAGAAAGTGAAATCAAAGGAGATGTAAAATGGCTTCCAAAATGCCAGACAGACCAACAGGATCCTTCCTTTTTCTGGAATTTTATTTAATGATTGAGCACTGCTGGAGGCAGTGCTCAGTATATTGAATTTGGCACTGCTGGCATCATCCGTGACATTAGCGGTTCTGAATTGGCTAGTCCAACCCAGAAGCACCGGGGAGAGCTATGCTCACGCAAGCACTACTTGTGACAGCCCTATAGGCAGATATGGTTCAGGTCTAAAATGCTATTGAATTGAATGTAAAATGTATTTTGCACAAATTTTATGGCAGAAATTGGAATAACTGACGAGCTTTATTCAGCTATAATATATATTACAACAGTTGCTAAGCTGCTTTGTGACATCCTCTAAGCCACTCTCTAATGTCTTCAGCCTTGAGATTGAAAGATTTTCAGAAGGAATAAAGTGTTCCTCTTTGAGCATCTGTTTGCATTCCCACTGTCGCTGAAAAACATCTCAAGTATGGTTAATCGTAATGCAGTGTAAGTCTAGCAGTAAAACGTATGCATTTTCCCATTACTGGTTCAAAGTGATTGAAAACACAGCTAACTAATAGGTGGTGTTTATTTTTTCCTCTGAAATCAACAAAGCTGTCTGCTAATTTGTATGTGTATTGATGTCTCTCAGAGAAAATATTTTTTTCTTTTCCCTCCAGTGAATCTTGTTTGGCAGCAGGTTTAGTGCTAGAAATATGGGTTATCTTTAATGAGACTAGGGCAATTGATGTCTTTGAACCTATATTTATAATTAATTATTTTAAATAGATCTTTATAACACCCTCAGGTTTCTGCATCCAGAGTACCTAATTGAATTATGTGTGGCTAAATTGACATTTCTAAGGAGCAGCTCACTGTGAATACTCTGCCTGCATATATTTGTAAATTGCAATAAAGATAAAACATGTAATGTTAAAATAAAATAAATAAGCAATAAAATTCTGTGGAAGCTAAACAGATGATGTCAAATAACAGAGCGTACTGTTTATATGTTTATAATCCCATTCAAAGAAATCAGTAAGAAAACAGCAGCATTAAACAGGGGTAACAGTGACCATAAAGAAAGAGAAGGGGACTGTTGTAATGAGTGAAGAGGAAGGAGATTGGAAAATGACCTAAAAAAAAACGACATTTTTAAGGGTGTGAATGAGTAAAGAGTTGTCGGTAAAATATGTAGCAATAGACAGTAATTGGAGTGAGGTTAAAAGAGAAAACAGTTCAGCAAGTGGCAAATGAACAGTATCAGTGGTTGTAAAGTGGGCGAAGTGATATTGTCAGAAGGAAACAATAAATAGAAAAGGAAAGACACCTATTACAGGTAGGCAAAGTGAATTAAAAAAGTAAATAAAGACATCTTCTATATTGTTTTATAGTGGAATAGCCTGCAATAACACATATCCTGCTATAAGTTTATTGGAGATGTTACAGTGTAAATCTAAATTTGACAGTTTGTCTCCATGGCTAATCTAATCCTTCCTCAGAAAACAGCATTACTGTTATAGAGATTTCCCATAGGATAGGTGCTTTGCTAAATTGTTACAAAGTGTCTCAGAGGATATCAGAACTGCTGAGCTAATAGAAATTCTACAGCTGAACTTTTATTGCATTTCTTATGTTTATATGAACTGAAAGGAAAATGCAACTTATTCACTGAAAAACTGTAAAGTCTTCTACCACTTCCGGCATCCTCCTCACACTTCCACTTCCTGCATCCTCCTCACACTTCCACTTCCTGCATCCTCCTCACACTTCCACTTCCTGCATCCTCCTCACACTTCCACTTCCTGCATCCTCCTCACGCTTCCACCTTCCGTCACCTCCTAATGCTCACTACAAACTTCCATTAACCTCTCTCAACCTCAAAAATAAATGACAGATAATAACACACTCTATACATATGTAGCAATACTAGAACTATCACCCAGAGATTAAACCACAATACTACTTAGTCGTTAAGATAACATTTAGAAAATTATCTGTAAAACAGCAAACAGAATTTGTGGAAATATACAGTAAGCTAAAGTAAAAGGGGAATCTACACAACATATTTATGACACACCTATTAAAGGAACATGTTCAAATTGTTATGAAGATTCCATTGTGTTCTATTGAGCTTTAGATAATACAGTACATACTCATGATGTGCCACCGAAATTCCAATTTAAAAATTATATATGTTCTAGACACCATTTAGAATATTTTGTAATTATCAGTTGAAGATAATTACAGTAATTATCAATTATTAATAAAGTAATCATAAAGACATTTTGAGCATTATCACTTTTTGGTGTTACTTTCCATCTTTTGGCTGTATAGTTTGAGGATTCAGAAGGCCTCTCTATTTGTTTGAGTCTTAATATTCTGTCCTATTCATATTAAAGTCCCAATCCCATAAAACCTTAGACAGTTTGGAGAAGCTGCCTCCATGAAATCTGTAGCTGTGGGTATTTGATTATATTGCTGAACATATGACTTATGTGGACAGCTTCTTCAACAAAGCCAAACCACAAACTTTGATGAAAGGAGGCCAGAAACATGCTGAAATCACCTAAAAGCAGACATGGAAATTTCAAGGAAAGAATGTGTGGGAGCAAGGCAGAGAACTTATCAAAGACATAAGATGAGTCTGTAAATGACTACTCCAGGAAGAATGAAAGGAGATTGATAAAGTGAATTTCACAAAGGAATGTGAAGGGACTGGAGGAGGATTAGGGGAATTACAAGTAGCTGAAAGTAATATGTCAGTACCTGTCTCAAAGTCAACGAGCTGGTCATGGTGAACTGCAGATAAAATAGAAACACAGAAGCAATGAGGAGATAGTATAGTTTATAAAACATTTAAACAGTATAATGCATTAAATGCACTTCATTGTCATCCACCATGATAACCATGCTTTGCTGTTTGTAACTCATCTAAAGAGCTACTTCTCATGTAAGTGGTTTCTCTGAACTACATTCAACAAGCTACAAGAGCCATATATCTCATGGGATCAGATTTAGTTAGATGATATGTGGAAAATTCACTCTAATATATTAATGGCTTCCATTCATACATATATTTACCCATGACTCAGATCATGAATGGAGGCTATTAAAGACAAGCATATTCTGTCTTGCATCATTATAACATTGAGTATATTAAAGGGTAGTATTGATTGTGGTTTTGGGGGGGGGGGGGGGGGGGGGGGGGGGGCAGAGACCTACTAGTGTAATATTACCCAAATAATAAATCATTCTAACAAATACCACTTGCAGCTTATCAATAAAAGATACCCAAAATAGGGCTTATGATTATGCTTCGACATTTGTACAAATTTATAATGCTTTTAACAGTTTTGCCTAGAAGTGATAATAAATGTAGTTTCCTTTATACTTTCCTTTTTTTTTCTCTGCACTGTGCTAATTATAAACTTTGTAAAATTCATTGGCATAATTAAGCAAGACAGCTCATTAAGTTAGTACAGATGAACATTCTAGATAGTTCCTAGGTCAGCAGTACATGAACATGGTTTGCAAGATTCTACATTTTCAAACAGAGCTCAGAACAAGATTCCATTCAGTTGGTGTCAAAGAAAATACTTGTAATAAAATACTGTACATGTATAAATATATATGTACACGTCATGAAGATCAGCGTGCAAGCAAGCCGGTGTGCAAGATAATATTTAGGAACACTGGGTCTCCTTTATTGATCATGTATTGTCTAATTATTAAAAATGGTTTATACCAGCAGCACAACTGAATTGTGGTAATTATTCTGCAAGGATACGTACATCTCTACTGATATATGCATTTGTTATAAAATACGTTAAAAGGGGACATAAATCCTCAGATAACCTTGACTCATTGTGCCCTTTATTTGTTGATTGTAATTAATTCTATAAAGAAAGTCACCTTCTCCTTTTACTCTCCCCTGTGCTGTCAAGAGGAGAGAAGAGTAATCGGTCGCAGTGTGATGTGTATGACTAGTGCACAGTGATGTTAACTTAGCTCAATATTAAAGGAATAATTTAATTTAGAGTACCTATCAAGTAATATATTTAAATACTACCATCCCCTACCCCAGGTATACTTTTCTTATATGGAACTCTTGGTCAAAGGAGCAAAAACATGTGTTACATAACATTATTGATTTGTGTAAATATGTATTTACCTGTGCATGCATGAGTGTGTCTGGTGTGTGTGTATATATGTGTCTGTACAGCAGTGTGAGTGAGTGGGTTTTTCTGGGTTGTAAGTGTTTAGTGTATTTGCCTGGCAGTAGAGTTGTGCACCGTGTTAGCCATAGATTTATGCAAAGATAAGAGAGTATAGGTGATACCTTTTATTGGCTAACGAAATAGATGGTAAATGCAAGCTTTCGAGGCTCCTAAGGCCTCTTCATCAGGCAATAATAATCTATTATTAGTATTATTGCCTGATGAAGAGGCCTTAGGAGCCTCGAAAGTTTGCATTTACCATCTATTTCGTTAGCCAATAAAAGGTATCACCTATACTCTCTTATCTTTGTGTATTTGCCTGCATACAGTACATACATTATACTGTGCCCTACAGTTTTCATGTATTTTGAATAGTACAGTAGCTGGATATCTTTTAAGATTTCTGTCCCTGAATGGTGATAAATCTTACTATTAGTATTCTGCAATAGTGTGGTTATAATTTGGAAGGATTACAATTTGTTTGACCCAATGAATGTTACAAGGTAAGACACTTTGTACTCATGGTTATTGGAATTGCAATAGGGTTTGCAGCTGTTGTAGTAACTGCCCCCCTACCACTGCAACCTCTTTGAAGCCCTGCAGCATCTCTACCAGTGCCCTCTGGATTCTGGTAAGACTTCCTTATTTAATATGGAAGGCATCTCTGCAGAGTCAATCCTGCACCAGGGCCCTGTGCTCAATAGTTACACCACTTCTCATGATTAATAGAAAAATGCAGTCCCTTTGAAATATTTTATTTGGACAAGCTGTGATTTTTCTTTTGATTCCTATGTTGTTGTTTGGCTGGGTTCCTCCACAGGGTTTATGTCCCACAGCAAGGCTGATATCAGTCTAAGATTCCTTTCATTAGATGAAGCATGTAGCTGGTTAGGTACTGATGGGAAGTGACTCCATTGAGGTCCCAAAATCATGAAATTTTGAGGTCCTAAAATCATAATTACTGCTCTCTGTGCCTTACCTACATTTCAGTAGTACTGACATTTTCAATAAAAAAATTAGCCAGGAAAAGCCAATAATATTACTTTTTTTAGAGTTCTATCCAGCTGCAATGACACAGAAAGCAAAAAAAGATAAAATAAACTTCTATCTTCATGTGCAGTTTACAAAATGTATCATTAAACAGAGGGTTTGCCATGGCTCTAGATGTGCAGATGTATGTAGATATAGCAGCTTATTTCCTTAATGCAATAGAGAAGGATTTGGAAAGGGGGGCATGAGTGTACTACCACTAATTCAAATATAAATATCCATGGTATGACCACCCGCAGAATAATTTATGTATAATATATGTATGCATTATATAGAGGCTGAATTCTGCCATTTAAGAGAACTGGGCAAAGTAATCTCACCTCAGATAACATAAATTGAACATAGTTTATTAAGGTTTTTCATCGTCTCCTATATTAACAAAAATGCACATCAATACATCAGAGAAGAAATATGACTTCCTGGCATGTGCTTAAAGCTTACACCATGTGACCACAACTCTGCAGTGACAAAACAGAAATGGACTGCTTTCTTCCTGCTAATTTCATCCAATGACTATAGGTGTTTGAGAAGGACATTTATTATAATGCATATGTTTATATGATTGTACTTGAAAAGCTGTAATCATCCTCCAGTGACACTATGGCCACAATGTACTACTTACTGTTTAAGCATTTTCATTATAGGCTAACATTTCTCTTACATTATGCAGTAGTTACCTACTCTGAATATCCTCAACTCAAACACATTGTCTCCATCTTCCTTATGTAATGAATCATCTAACAAGTGAATAAATCTGTGGTGTTTGTACCTAATGTGGTGTTAGTTTCCATGTTTCTGCCTCTAGTGCTTCTGGTGCTTCAGTTCTCTGCTCTGCAGTTCCAGTGGATCTTCAATGTCTCTGTGCATGCAACTAAGATCCAGTGTTACAGTTCAACTGTTCCTATGGCCGTGGTTGGAGTCTCTCTGCAACTCAATGCTACAGTTAGCTCCTACCAATGTTGGGGTTAACCCAAGGGCCATGACCTTTGAGTCTCCTGCAGCAAAGTCCAGACCCATTGCAGGGATTAAAAGTAAGGACCAGGGTCTCCTTAGATAATATGCCTTGGCAGTAATCACCTACAGTCCCAGTGATATAAGGGGATACACATTCCTAAATCTAAAGTCACAGTCACTTTCTAGCCTCTCGTTCCAGTATGCCATAGCTTTTCTAGTTGAGCAACAGGTTCCGGGTGCACTATAGTGCTTCTAATGGTGTCCTGGCCCTCTAGTTCCATGTGACATTCCCATGTAAGTATTACATATTGGTGTTAGTCAATGGTAGAAAAGGATCTTCTCTTCTTATATACAGTGCTGAATTTCCCCTATAGGCATGAGAGGCTCACACACACTTACTGAAGAGCATCTGTCTTTTATGAAGTGATGCAGGTAGTGGGATCAGGGGGATGAATAATAACTAAAGTATATAATATTTATATTATATTTATTAAAAACAGATTGGAGACAGTACAAACAGCAGGGTATAGCTGATGTCAATAATGTAAATTGGTGAAAGTTGGGCAAGTAGGGATTCATAACGCATGTACATATGATGGCACCATATAGGCACCCATACTTGTCCCTTGTGTCTGTAAATAATGATTATTCTCAAATCAAAAAATTTTGCAAACTATCTCAAGAAAAGATAAGAAAAAGGAAACAAAATGAAGCTTTTTTAGATTCATCCTCTGTAAATGTTTACTAGCCCAACTGATACCTTCCTTGTGTGCTTTACTCATATAAAGGCTTGCAACACCCATTGTGCAGAGAGATGTTCTTTCTTAGTTTTAAAAGCAGACATTTTATTTTAAATATATACACTGGTCCTATAACAATTTGGAAACCATTCAACAACTGGTTGTAAATATAAGGTTAAAGCAATGCCCAGTGGTTGTTTTAATGGTGTGTACCATCTTTTTCTCTGCTAGTTACAGGCAATTTGAGCTTTCTGGGGCATTTGAATATGTGTTTTCTAAAGTTCCATAGGAAACAATGGGTTTAGGCACGGGCTTGCATCCAGAGAAAACTGCTTCCATCAGGAAGAAAAAACTCAAAATAATACAAATCTGGAATACAACTTCAAAGATAACAACTGCATTAGCAATATGTAGAAATAACTGCCATGCCATTCCAAATAGGATTTTTACTATTTCTGGTGTTACTGGTCCTTTAATGCATCTTATCATATTAACGTTTATTGTCATTAGGTATATATTGTTATTTTATTGAAATTTACAGGTTAACGCTCCTAGCATTAATCTAGGACGAGTACTGAGAAACTAAATTTAGCACAGATGTAAGGAATGTGTTATTGAGGCAATATTCATTAGGCTTTTTGTGTGATAATTGTTTCAGAACTATTTTAAGTTCAACAGCTCATATAACATTGATCTCACTTCCAGGAATGGATTCCTTTACAAAATGGGAAAACTGTTTCTATATTTGGGAGTTCTTATAATCGCAACAATTTGCCATAAATACCCTAACAATTTTACATGCCTGTTTGTATATCTATCTAATCTATCTTGTGTCTGTCTACTTTATATACAAACCAAAGCATTTATCCCAAAGTAGAGGCCCCATGCTATCTCTCCTCTGAGTATGGACATTTTTTACAGACAAGCTGTTGCACACCTTCACAATCACACTCTGAGTCACAGATATGGGTGCCAGGAATTAATAATAGACGCACCTTCTAGTAGTGCTTTTTAGAAGAATATGGACACTTACACAGGATAATGCTTCAACATGGATAACTGCTTAATGTGATCTAGTAACAAAAAGCAACCAATCAGATGTAAATGGTTTAGGGGAACGAGAATAATGAAAGCTGACCTCTGGTTGCTAATTGGGGCTAGACCTCCATACACAATTGCACCTGTTGATGAATTACCTCTGCAAACAATAAATTCCAATATGCAATGCTATGGTCTACTGTATATATGGTAGTTTCAAGATCTTATGACCCCTCACCCATGCCA
>WMED01002179.1:12027-24962 GCA_019650415.1 Pipa parva
CCCCCCCCCCCCCCCCCCAATTGTGTGCACAAACACACTTACCAGTTGTTTGGCTATGAAGTGGGCAAGCAGTCAGGGATAACCAACAAAGGAGATCAGATGTATAGATGAAGGGATGGATATAAAAGCACCTCTTGTAGCGTGAAGCCCGTATGCCCCACCAATAGGAATGGCACTACATCTATTGTTCCACCAGGACTGGTTTCATACAAAATGTGACTCCCTCCATAGGGAATATTGGTAATACTGTGTTTCAGTAGCACATGTAAATGATAGCAGCTAGTAAAGTAACATACACATTTATCTTATATTGCAAATGACTGATTTATTGTTTTCAATTTTCTATTATACTAATAGAATAAACACAGTTTTGTTGATAGTAGTGGTATCACCCCCAAAAAAGTATAATCTACTGTTTTGAATTTTACCAACAAACCAAGGTGCCCAGCAAGATGGTCACCCACACAATTGCAATGCCTTTGATTATATTGATGGAACAGTTATACTAGCAGATTATATTGAAATATTGATTGCAAATTGGGCAATTGATGTGGATTGTAAGCATTATTCTGCAGGTACTAATGCAAAACACGATACAATGGTAAGCATTTCCTATTATTTAACTGTACTCTGCTCCTTAGCCAATCAATTATTCACACTACCCATTATTTGTAAGCATATACAGTTTAACAAGTTAAATAGCATGTTGTTTAATCTTAATTCAGTTACCCATTGATTTAAGGTTAATATTCAATTAATCTCCCCTCATTTGCCCATTAACTTTTATAGTTGCCCAGCAGTTACCTATAAGTTGCTTACAAATACACCTAGTTCTCAGTTATATAGTATTTATGGGTGGGTTTCTTTCCACAGGCTGCTGTTTCAAAGCTTACATTGGTAGTGGAGATTTATCAGTTGCTGCTCCAAACCACCATCATGATTAATGTGTGAGACAGGTAAGGTGCAGGAAACCACTAACACTACCTCCAGTATAAGTCTTTATGCAGCAGCAGGCAAAAATATACCTTTTCCTCTAGTGCTCTACTCCAGGTTTGATATTTAAATATCTTCCAGAAATTTGTAAACTCTTCCCAGAATCTTGAATCCCAGAGCAGTTTCCAAAATTGCTCTAATATTATATCTCAACACCTCTCCTAATTTGTACCCTTATGAATGTGCGTGTACACAGTATGGCCAATTTTTAGACAAATCAAAACCTATTTTAATTTTAGACATTACAAACAGTAACTCAACGTCAAGTTTTAGATATTGTTTTGTTCTTGTGATAACTGGATCAAATTAACTTTATAATTTTTTTTTCCTGGTATTATCTAAACCTGTTAAGCTTTGCCCTTCTTTGTAAGCTTGATAAAATAAAATTCTTTAAGTCTATAATATTTTGGAAATAGTTTGAAATATCATACATAAAAATCTAGAATAACACAGTCGATTCCAACATAAGAAACAGTATGCATGCTACGCATGAACAACAATATGATCATTTTTTTTCTTAAGAACCTGGCTCAGTGACAGCTTACCCAAGCTGAGCATGAACAAGTAGGTACACATATCAGTCTACATTGTATATGAAGATATTGCTGAACAAGTGATTAAACTGGAACAAAATAAGCATTTTGACGAAGAGCAAATTTTGAAGGTACAGACATAAAATATAAATAATTGAAATCATGCTTTACTTTTCCCCTACCATGAACCAGTAGTCCTCTGTGGCCACACTGAAACAGCCACATTTCCTTACTTTGACATGAAAATGATTGCTCAGATATTGGCCTTTCCACAGAACACTCTGTACTATGCCTCTTATTCATTTCATTTAGATATTTCCTGAAGGAATTTTGCACGGTGGCTAGAAGCATCCAATGTTTGAATATTATCCCTAACCAGATCATGCCCAAATGACATTTAGGCAGTTGGTGTTGAATATCACTGAGAGGATGATTTATTTTTCAATGCAGAAGGCATGTGTGACTAGCTAAAAATATTTAGCTTTGTAGCTAAAGCATGATGTGCCTGGTATAATATGTACATCTTGACCCCACCTTATTGTCTTTCTGTTCCTGCAGCACAATTACAATATTTAATAATTATATTTCCCTTTCTTTGAAGTTGCATTTGACATGTCCTTCTTTGCTCTAACACAAGCAGCAACAATTTAGTATGGATTTATTTAGTTTCTAGAGGATGAGGCAAAAGTCATGAAAACCATCTCCATGGGGATTGCATTTGACATATTATAAGCTATTTCCTCACCACCTTGTGACTTTAACAAAATGTAATAAACTTGGAAAAGTCTGATTTCACTTTTCCGAGTTTATTCCCATGAGATCTCTGGACGTTTCTTGTGGTAAATTTCACAAGATTTTACGATTTACCAACAGAAACTTTTCGATTGAGTTTTTCGATGGAAAGGTAGCCATACTACTGATATAAAGTATAGCTTCCTTTCCATTGAAAAATTTGATCAAAAAACTTGATCAAAAAGTTTGTTGGTAAATATCTTGCGATATTTACCACAAGAAACTTCCGAGATTTCGCTGGAATAAACTCGGAAAAGTGAAATCGGACTTACCCAGGTTTATTAAATTATGACCATCTATGTATCATTTTCTTAAAATTTTTTCAGTGTTATCTGTTTTTGGACATCTTTATTTGTTCAACCATACTAACATGCTTGGAAGGGCAAAAATTCAAAACTAATCAAAGGGAAAATGTATTTAATTGTTTATTAAAATAAGATTAACTTATATGGTTCTCTTTCTAATTCACCCTTAATATAAAAAAATATAGAACCCAGCTGCGATGGTGTATCAAATCTACCAATGGTAATTACTCTTTTAGATCCATTTAGGTGATCTATACCCAAACATGTATGAATTCTGTTACTGTATTTGATCTTACTTTTTTTTAATCTTTGTTTATATGATACTGAATTTACAATCTGTACCATTTTCATTTCCCTTGACTAAAACATTTTTATTTTGTTAATAACGTTCGGGGACCAATGGAGTAGCAATTTTACTCTTTTTGAACTGCTTTTACATTTCATGACTTTCTTCACCACTGCTTACTTTTGAGTCAGCTAAAAATATATTTTACCCTTCAATACTGTCCTGTCTGCTAAAGCACATGCTTAGCTGTGAAGCAGGAAAAATGGAATTCCTCCTTTTCTGAAGAACAGACAATAGATTCTGGTCACTTATTTATCTGAATAAAGTCTTATCATAATCCTAAATTATTTATAAATTCAATATATGCACCAGACTAAAGACCTTCATAACAACATTTCAGCTGTTGTGATACAGAACACTAGCTTTAGGCCTATTTTCTCATGTTATAAGATCTATAGGGGCGAAATTTATGAATGTCGGTAATTACCGATATCAGAGTTTTTTTTACCGATATCGCGATATCGATACTACCGAATTTAGCGAATTTCCGCTGTGCCATTGATTTCAATGGCAGAATGGTCGAAATATCGCCATCGGTAAATACCGCTATCGCGATATCGATATCAGTAAAAATACCACTATTGCGATATTGATGCTATCGATATCGCAATAGCGGTAATTACTGACTTTCATAAATTTCGCTGTGTCAGAAGCGGACACAATAACCATGGTACTTCAAGTAAGTCAATGGCAGTCTTTCTAAGGCTCTTTTGTGGGCTGAATTTTTTCACATTTAGAGGTCCACATGTGGCATTACGCATTACTCTTATTTCTAACTGTAGGTCAATGGTGGGCTATCTGAGGCTCTTTGACACTTGTATTAAAGAGCAGCTGCAGCCTTCCAACTTCCTTAGTAGTAATCTTAAACTTTATACTGGCATCCAGAATGTTCTGGCTTGGTTAGAGACATAACTGTCTGCAAGAAAATTAGATGCTGTTGATACATCTATCTACAGTCATCAGACCCAGGCACAAAGTACTTATTGGGTATCTGATCTGTGTAGTTCTGCAACAAACAAGTTTATAAGGTAAACAAATTAATGTTTTATATTTGTAGCAATTAAATTGTCAATGTCAAGCGGCTACATAATGTTGGTGATCGTTGCCCAAGTGCAAGATTGGGTGTGTACATTCCACTAACTGTAATGCTTGCACTGTAAATTTATTGGGGACCTGTAGAGCAGAAGGTGACTGGGATGCTGATATAGTAGAGGGAGTAGATAATATACAGTATATGCTTATTGGTTGCTGAGATCTTGGAAATAGAATGGCGTATGACTGAGTAGACTAGTCTGTTTATTGCTTGTGTAGCCAAAATGAGAAACAGGACTTTTTTGATGTCTTCTGCCTCTGCTTTTAGCTACCTATACCCAGACTAATACCCTTCTCATTATGGGGCCTATTAGTCACATATAATACATTGGGCACAGGCTCTAAGTTCTGAACAATATTGATTTAATTTCAATAGCAATCATGTTAAATGTACTTGTGATTTTCTTATCAGTTTTTATTGTGTGTTTAGCTGACAGCTACAGTATAGCTGAACATTATCAAATGGCTAGCTTGTATAGCAAAATGAAAATTAAGTGCAGTGTGTCTGAAGTTAAAGGATATAAATTTAGTGACTCACTGGGAAATAAATTTAATGAAATACAAAGCTTATATATCACTAAATTTATTTCTATTGGACTCAATTTTAACAAGATCTGAAAATCCCTGATGGGGTTATTCATAAACTGAATTTGTCTCCAAAGTGAATTTGTGACACTTTGCAAAAATTTGTTCCTGATGTTGTGTAGTTAGTTTTGAAATTCCTCTTAATCAGCTGTTCCCAGCCTTGACTGGATCAGGGACCAGTTCCCCTCCCAGCAAAGGTTTGACAGACTGACAGGGTGGGGAGGAAAGCATGCATGTTGCTGACCATATGATGGTGACACACTTCCTGTGCACACATCACCACAATGTAGCCTGGTACCAAGTGGTCCACAGACTGGCATTTGGTGACCCCTGCTCTAAATGGTATGTCAGGCAAAGTCAGGTGAATAGCAGCAGTGCTGTATTCTCACAGATTCTACCAAAACAACTGCATTGCAGTGATACAAAATCATGTTTACATTGACCTGTTTATAGGGGGCAATGCCACTAAAACTATCCCTTTCTATATTAATGACAATATACTAGCAACTGCCATGAATTATCATAAGAAAGGGCAATGTCCCAAAGTGGTAGGATATTGTACCTTAAGTGCCTAACAATAAGTAAAATGAGATTCAAAACACAAAACAGATTCAAAAACAGACATTATCTAGTAAAAATTAGAGACACCATAGACATAGAGGGCAATACTTTTTTAGGCACAAGCACAGATTCCTCAACAGGTGGAGGAAAACAAGATGAGACAAACACCTCTCTAAGAGACAGAAAAAGATGGGGTAACCCTCTACAAACCCAGTCAAGTAGATTTTAGGACAAGAAGCAAGCACAGAAAGTACACAAGAGGGATTTTCAGAGGACTTGAAGATTATTAATTTATCTGATCACGTTCTGACAGAACATCAAAGGTCAGTGTTGGGTAAGGGTCTTAATTTTTGCCCTACTTCTGGCTGTGATAAATTTATCTTAGCAAAGGATATCTTCTTGTTATGCAGAAAGTTAGCTCTTAGACATATATTGATGTTTGGCTGCAGTTCATTGATGATGTCTTCTTTCTCTGGAAAGGGCCATTAAATATATTGCATGACTTTTTGGATATTCTTAACAACAATGATTTGAATATCAAACTTACTTATCATATATCAGAAGTAGCTGTTGATTTCCTGAATGTGTCGGTCAGGTGAGGACCTGATGGTTTCCTCCTTACTGACTTGTACAGGAAATCGACAGCTACAAATAGGCTGTTTTCCTATGAGAGTTTTCATCCTCTTCCATTATGGAATTTGATTCCAAAGGGACAATTCCTTAGGATGCAGAGGAATTGTACATTGGACTCGGATTATGATCTAAGATTGACTGAGTTAGAGTATAGATTTTTGGAACGTAAATACCCAAAATCGGTCATCAACACAGACAAGAAGCAGGTCAAAAGATTGTTGCAGCAATCCACTTTGGTTCAGAATAGAAAACAAGTGAGCAAATACTCTCTACCTGCTCTTGCAGACAGGATCTTCATTCCTATTGTAATGTATTGCCAACCTTTATATGCCAGGTAATGTGTTATCTTGTATGGTCCCTTTACTATGTACAGTGCCATAGAAAATGTTGGTGTTGTAAAAATTAATAAATAATAATAATTCAAAGGTATGTATGTAGCAGTGATAAAGAAAGGTTTCATGTGGGAAAAGTTACAATTAGTTGGTGGAATGTCAAGTGGCCTTGTGAAGAAATGGTGGGACATAGGGAGACACAAGGGCAGAAATTCAGGGTAGTGTAGATGTGAAGTACTTTGTTAAAAGGAGGACCTTGTCAGTTGTTTGTTGCTCAATGGGAAGCCATAAAACAGGTAGCAGTTGTGAATGAGACAGTTCCCTCTGTGATGAGAGCGGGAGAATTCTACAAGCAGAGTTTCAGATAAATTGGGGAGGAGAAATGGGAGGTTGGAAGGCTTATAAGCAAAGTGTCACATTAATCCAAATGGGAGAAAATTAGGACATGCATTTCATTTATCTTTAACTTTTATCTTTTTAGCCAGAATATATTTCTACTGCCTATATCCCTGACTAGGAGCGAGGTGGCCTTCCAACTGGCCCACCTATAGGATTGGCCCTTTCATGTCTATAGGGAAACCGATGACTTGATGCTTGATATTTACGCCTAATGGTTAAACCGGCCCGTATAAAAAATTTTATTATAAGCGGGTTTCCCAAAAACACTATCCACCCACTTCTTTTCTTATTTCTTCATTTTCCTAAAACACTGAATAATATGCATTTAATAATTTTCATATTAAGTTAACAAAGTCATACTTTGTATAATATCATTTTTGCATAAAAAGGAATGCAGTGAATGGAGGTACCTACAGTTCTGAACAGACACTAAATTATTTCATGTTATCATTATTAGAATTGTCAGGGCTACAGGTAAAACAGGCACTGGTTTTATTAAATTATTGTAATACATTTATCCCAGGCTGTCATTTCCATAATACTACACCCTCCTTGTTTAATATGAAAAACCTGTAACTGAATAATATAAATCGTTTATCTGTCATAAGTATTTCCTTTAATTAATAAACCCTGGAACTGGATGATGAATGTTTTGCTTTCATTTCACAGAATATTTTCAGATGGAAAACTTTTGCTACTGGGAATGTTTCTCGGCCCAAAAACACAGAAAGCCACAGGTAGAAAAAGAATTTTGCCAAGAATGTCACAAATAAACATGTTTTTCTGGCATGGAGCGCCATATCATTTTTGAAAGCGTTTTATGGATATATTTGGAAGCAGGTAATTATGTAAAGTAAACAAGATATATACGGTATTTTGTTTAACAAAATTATGGAAGATTCTTGGGAAATACTTTTTGTGCATGGTAATTGAATATTCCTGCCTACCAGCTAACCCTGTCATTGCCTTTATTATTTTTTTTGGTTCTGTGTTACATACATGCATAGCCTATTTTCTTGAACAATATTATATTTTATTATGGGCTGATATAGAATGTCCTTTTCTCTCCCACCCTTAGATGTAACATGGCCTTTTCCTTTTTAAAGGCAATGCAAAGAATGGAAGGGCTTTATGATTGACTAAATTGGGGAGCCAAAAGTACCGAGTTCTGGTTTTTGTTAAAGGATCCCCTTGATGATTAGGTAATAAATCCAAGTGAACCACTTTACCTGTAGTAGACATCACTTCACCAAGTCAGGTATGCACTCACTGGTCTCCTGCACTCAGAGATCAGCAAACGCTTTAAAGGTACTCGAGGTACTTTAAATCACTCGAGACGCCTTGCCTCGCCGAAGTACCTTTAAAGCGTTTGCTGATCTCTGCTTGCAGGAGGCCAGTGAGTGAGTACCCGACTCGGTCAAGTGATGAGAAGCTTTGCAATGGTACTTCGATCTTTCCTGAATTACCCCCTATAGACTATGGGCAAAATGAAAATGACCTTCCGAGTTTTGTAAATTTTGCCCTATATAGTGTTGCATCCAGCACACATCTGTTTCATTATGTTCCATAGCTAAGCCTTTGAGAAGGTGTCGTTTAGCCTAATTACCCTGAACACTAGTATGGTGGAAGGCTATATACAGTGGAAGTATTCAACAGAAACCTTTCCAACAAATCTGGGCAACTTGGATTAAGGAAAAATATACACTAACCAAGGAGCGTCACACAAACCTTTACTCATTATGTTGTTATGGCATGTGCTGCAGTATTTTTGATCTTTGTAGAAGGGATAACCAATGAGAGTAAAGAAGCCAAAGTGTTCAGTCAACACTGTCTGCTTCCTGTCACTCTGGGATGAACTAAATGTATAAATACATTTAAATTACTTCCTATTACTTAGAGATCTAGAAGTCCGGTAGATGATCGAAGCTGGTGTTGTATGTTTATGTATATCACTGCAGGATGTACTTTTACTTCTTCCTTTGAGTTCTGCTAAATATGTTCAGAATATAGAAATTCCTGATTATTATTATTATTAATGGCATGGAGCTATAACTCTGTAACATGCAGGTCTCCTTTGTTAACTGCAGTGAAATAATGGAACAGCTGCTTCCGGCTTTCTAGAATCCAGTGTTACTAAGAGCTCCATGTACTCTATCTGTTTGCATTGGAACATTGTGTGAACGTTTATATGGACCAATGGGAATATGGAACTGTTACTTGACATTTGATTTTTAATGAAATCCATCATGCTGCTGTTTGAATTTTCTAGTTTGTTCAAAAAAAAGTACCAGAATACATAGAAAAAAGTGTCTGTACTATCACTGCTGAGAATATATACTGTACATGTTTCTAAAGCAAGTATTCAACATCTAAGATACATTTTTACTACTTGAATGTGTTCTGCTTTTTCTGATACAATGTGTTACTATGGGTTTGCTTTTTTTTTTGTCAGTAAAGTAGATTCTGAAGAGGGGATTACAATGTACCCTGAGGCATAATGGAGCACCAGTGGTCTATGACCACCATAGGAACCTGTATTGGCTGCAAATTTAATGACAGTCACAGCTAATGATGGTCACACAGTACTACTGACACCGTCACAACTTTACAATGGGAATATTATCATGGATTTACTATGGGAATCCACTGTTTAGTCAATAAGGAGTAGAGAATCAGGGCATAGCCACCCAAAAGTAATGAGAATTCACTTCAACAGTAAGATTCTCACTTTAGTCAATAACCCCCATAGAGTTAAGTTACTGTATCATTTAGTTTGGCCATTTTTATGTCAGTGTGGTAAATAGTCAGCACTGTATTATAAAAAATGCAGCAAAGTGAGGTTCCATAGTCGAGGCAGAGCCAGGGTCAGACCAGAGGGAGGCTCAATTTTTTTAGAAAATCAGCACTAAGTGGCACTAGACTTGGGCTCAAGCTGAGATATCAATGCCCTACTGTATACTAACATTTATGTCATAAGCAAATGATGTGTGTTAGTATTCGTACATGGCTGTTTATGGCATGCAGACATGTGGATTTTTACTTCTGCTTACCATGTTTGTCAGGTTTAATTAATCAGGACCTGAGCAGTTACACTAGGAATGAAATACAAATCGCCTCAAATTGGCACACTCCCAATAGATGGGACAGAAAAAAATCAGGTAGAGATACTTCCTCTGCGAAATAAATTATTATGTTGAGGAGTTAGAGGAAGTGCTGAAATATTATACCCGCAGTCTGCAGTTGATTAGCCATGTTATAATCAATATATTAACCCTTGCTGAACCTAACATCTTCGAGCAGTGAATTATGACTTTTGTTGTTGTTACATATGCTTTTTCTGTAAGCAGATATGAAATATCAACTATGAAAATGTGGTGTTCTTATTTATATACATTATTTTTGTTACTAAAGGGGGTTATTCACTAAAGTTCAAATTGTTGTGTATAGGTGTGAATTTGCCAGATAAACACAGTCGCAATAGGCTGCTACTGTCGCAGTTGCTCCTTT
Organism: Pipa parva; assembly: GCA_019650415.1. Classification (NCBI taxonomy): domain Eukaryota; kingdom Metazoa; phylum Chordata; class Amphibia; order Anura; family Pipidae; genus Pipa; species Pipa parva. Next base: position 22,106 of record WMED01002179.1, read on the forward strand.
ATAATGAAAATATTGCCGCAGTCGTGACTTTATTATGGGAAAATTGTCAAAATCTTAACATAAAAAAATTGTTGCGACTTTACAATGGGGAAATTGTCATGGATCTGCTATGGGAATCCATTGTTTACGAATCTGACAGTCGAATTTGCACCTTAATGAATAACCCCTAAATGTTTGAGGGGGTTATTCACTAATGTCCAAGTTGTTGCCTGAAGGTGTGAATTCGCCAGATAAAGACAGTCGCAATAGGCTTCTACAGTCGCAGTCGCGTCTTTATAATGAGAATATTGTTGCAGTAGCGACTTTAATATGGGAAATTATTGCGATTTTATTATGGAAAAGTTGTCGCGACTTTACAATGGGGAAATTGTAGCGTTTTTTTCTATGGGAATCCGCTGTTTGCGAATTCGACAGTCGAATTTGCACCTTAGTGAATAACCCCCTGATAGCATGTTCTGTGATGTGTGAAAGAAAACTAAAAGTATTCTGGGACATGTAGGAAATGTTGTTCCTATATCCTACATTCTACATACCAGGGCATTTTTGGTTGTCATTTATTTATCGGTATGGCAACATGGGGTGACAGATTACATACAGCAAAGGACATTTCACTGAAGGACTGGTAATCCACTCTACGTATATAAAGATTTCATTTCTTTTGCAAAATGCAATTTCCAATAAGTACTTTTTCATTTTCCCAACATTTTCTTGCCATTACTAATTCGTTCATTTATTGAACAATGCATGACCAAATATGCAGACATATAATTTCATAGAGGAGAACAAATGCATGATATATATTATGTCTTAAGTGGAGAAGTCTCACATTTCTCCAGTATTTCTCCAGTAAGAAATTATAGTGCAGCTGTTTGGGAGTAATAAATGTATCTCCTTCAGCACTGGTTTACGAACTCTTTGTTGAGTTTTTTGTATGACTTATGGGTTCATCCTATCATAAAGCCTACATAAATTCTAAAATATAACTATTGCGTAAAATTTTTCTATATATTTCTGTTAAACTGACAGATTGATCCCCATTGTGGATAATCAGGAAAACAAAAGCTGTGTATGTATTGTGTTGGTAAATGAAACCAGGATAATTTCATGGCTGGAATGCAATATGATTAGCAGTAAAAAATATTGCTTCCTATGGAAAAATCAACCATTTTATGATTTTGTGATACAACATTAGTGTGAGCACAAGGTACTTTTTACAACAACTAATGACTTTGCAGCCACAAAATACATTTTGTAATAATATTTGTGTGCCCACAAAATTATATACATTTACATAAGTAATTTAAAAACTTGCAAAATATTGTCAGGGGAATTCATCAAATGTGTAATCATTTACCGAGATTAATTACACATAACAACCAATCAGCAATTGTCATTCATTGGTATAGGGAATATAGAATAAAAAAAAAGCTAACAGATTGGTTCCTGTGGGTTACTAGACCTATTTTTTTTTTTTGTCACAGCATTCATTTTCTTAATATATACTGATCATTAGGTCCACAAAATAGCATGTGAACAAACAACGCATCTTACCAATAGTTCTCTGCCATCTTCCCTGTCAACCTGACTTTTCTTTCCAGGGTTGGGTAGGGATAAATGATTGACATTATAACTCCTCCAATAAGATCTCTTAAATCACAACATTGCAGCATTGCAGGAAAATAGGCTGAACTGGATGGACTTGTGTCTTTTTTCAGCCTTATAAACTATGTTACTATGTTACTATGTTACTATGTTACAATGTAGCAGGGATCTGATTGGAGGAGCTATAATGTCAATCATCATTTAGCCCTGACCCCCCATCTCGGTAAAGAAAAGACAGGCTGACATGGAAGATGACGGAGAGAAATGCTGTATAAATGTACATTTTTTAAAAATACATATATATTTACAAAAACATTTATTTCATTAGTACAACCTAAATTTGTATTACAGTTTTGAGGTGACAGGTGCACTTTAAGGGCCAAAAATGTGAGAATCCTAGAACCACTACATTCCTGAGATGTATCCTCATTGATGAAAGGCATTTTGTCATTCCACTGTGAGCAGCAAAACTCCAAAATTGTTGCAGTATAACAGAAGCATCAACACAAACTTTAGCATGAACTGATCTCATGAATATTTTATACAATGGGGAAAACAATCTCTCACATTAATGTTCCCTGAAGAATTACCACTTGTAAGAAGAATGCTGTTAAACAGAATAAATACATAATGCAAATAACAAAGGTTTCTTTTTTTTTGTAAAGCGAATACAGAAACAACCTGCATTTATTTTCATGACTTGAACATTTTTCTCTTTCAAAGGAAGATACTGATTTTGACTAAAAAGGGTAGAAGGCTGGACTGTATAGTAATTTGCCTGACATAAACATAATGAAGGATTATGCCGCCTTTGTTCAGCAATGACTAATTAGTGTCATTCAATGATCCCAAGTTGTGTCTGTCTATGAATGGATATCACTTTAAATGGCACATATGAGGAGCGACACCAATTAAAATAAATATATTTAGCATCTCACTACATATTTTGTGTTGACATTTAAGGTCCGTACTGGCTTTTGTTAAAAAAATGCTTTTGCTTAGAATTAGAATGTGATGTATGGATTATATAAGGATTTCTATATTTATTTACATTCTGTATCTTATTTTATACAAACTGGGCTAGATGTGACAAACATTCCTATCAGAAAATACAGTACTGGGGCTTATTCATGAAAGTGAAAATTCAGTGGTTACTCGTTCACTGGCTGTTTCACATAGCAAAGAGCAGCATTGAATTCCTAGCATAGTGCAGCAGACACCCAGCCATCAGCCCCCTAATTCTTTTTTTTTTTTT
>WMED01002180.1:593-24956 GCA_019650415.1 Pipa parva
AAAAAAAAAAAGGCAAATTAGGAAATAAAAAAGGCATAACCTACTGTGCCTGAACTGCACCACTAAATGAGATTGACTGAAATGAAACAGTGTTTCCAAAAGTGCCAGGGATCGTATATGTATTTTACTGGGATTAACATCTGGCAGAGCTAGTGGGCATCAAGATATAAAGCAATCACCCACCTGGGAAGCTGTGCCTTGACCTGCTTCTGACACAAGTTGTGATACCTTTCCACTCGCAGGAAACCCTGATTCAGCATGCGCTGGCAGACCACATCCATGCGCTTGCAGACCTACGTGGGAAAGAAAAAGACAATTTTAACAATGCTATTGGTTGGAATGCAACATCTGCAGGGAGGAATCTGTATGTGGGTGATGTGATTAATGTGGATTAGGAATAGAGGCTTCATGGGTGCTGGTACCGTGTTCCCATGCCAAATCTGCATCCAAACCAGTGGATAGATCCTGCATTAGAAATCACTCCCACAACCTCCTGCATGTCCGTCGTATTGGGAGAACAATAGATTTATACATTTAAAGCCAGTCTATATCCTTTTGTCCATTACAAATAAAAATAATAAACAGTTGCAGCCTGTTTCAAGTAAACCTTCCGTTTATTATTAACTAGGGACTGTGTAGCAAAGGCAGGGCAAATCCAAGTAATTTAGTCTAATTTTCTTACATTATTTTAAAGTCATTTTTACCTATTCTTAAGCAAATCTACGTGAATATGTATTAACAGTTGCTCATTAGAAAAAAAGGGAATTTAGGTGGGTGTTTACTAATGCAAAAGATGTCAGCAATCAACAAATGGATAAAAAAAATAAGGGCAATAAAAATCATGAATTCAATATTAAAAGCCCAGATCCATACAAGTTCCATGTATAAACAAATGCAGCACCAATACAAATAGGAACACTGCTCTTTCTGGTGTTACTGATCCCTTTACAGAGGATTATGGGGTTGTGTGCTCAAGTGGGCTTGTCCAAAGCTTTAAACATCTCCACGGCCAGGCCAAGAGATTCCCAGAGACATGAGAATGAAGAAAGGCTCTTCCCTCAAAGGAAAAGACTAAATAAAATCATTATGGCATACCGCTGCACTTATTGTGCAATACAGAGGCACTCAGCAAAGAACTGACAGGAGGTGGGGGATAATAATCAAAAAGTTAAATATTCATGGCACATCCACTCCTTATTAGTCTGGGAGCTAGCTGGGAAGGGCTCCAGCATTACCCAAACAAGTACATACAATATAAACACAACCAAGCTGCCCACCGTAACATCTCAGGGAGAGACCCCCATTTTATTGCAGAACAAATTGGCACAACATGAACTAAGACAATTGCCACCCCCAAATGTCATGTTGTGTCAATTTGTTCTGAAATAAAAGGGGGGGACTCCCCCTGAGATGTTATGGCGAGCAGCTTGGTTGTGTTTACACTAGCAGGAAGTGGGATTCAATATATCGTCTGTAGTTAAAAAAAAACAAAAGCAGTAAATGAAAATGAATAAAGAGGTCATATCTCTAGGATAAGCAGTCACAACAGAACTAACACGTAATGTAAATGAGGCGTACAGCGTTACATAGGTAAAGACTGTCTCAATATAATGTATCCAGGAATATTCAGTTTATTTTAGGGGTGTGCAATATGCATCATTTACGATAATATCACACTCCGGGGTTTACCGATATTGCCAGAAGGCAATATCATGCGCTCGTGCCGCTACCGGAAGTCTGCACAGACTTCCGGGAGGCGGCAAAGGATGAGGCGCACGCTTAACTGAAGAATGCAGGACACCCTGCGCAGACTTCCGGGAGGCGGCAGAGGATGATATCAGTGATTATTGATATCGGGTAACTTAAAAAAAATTTTTAAAAAAATCGATATTGCATTTTTTTGCAATATCGCCCACTCCTAGTTTATTTCAATATTTATTTTTACACCCACAAACAGCTCTGTACCGATTTATTTCAAATTCCAATTTCTAGCATTTTTTACAGGCCTCTCAAGCACTGTACTGATCCTTTAAGCAAGAACCATATTAAACTACTGTAGAGGGAACATAATGCATCTCAGAAATGCAAATGAACCATATTTCCCATGTGCATGGAGGAAAAATCATTAGGAGTATAGGCTGTGCTCCACTCCTTGATTGAAATGATGAAAGACTACATGCAATCAAGTGATTTCCAAGCACAGATAAAAAGGCTTCATGTTGAATAATAGTTTTTAACTGGATCAACACACAAAATGTACTCGTTTCTCAGCTCTAGTCTGCCGTTCATTCCTCAAATGACTATTTGGGCCTAAAACGGGAAATTTTATTGAACTTCCAAAAATAAACCTGCTGCTCTTTCTTCTGAGTGATAATGATGTAGAGCTCACTGGAAACCTGGTTTGTTTCTACCTGCTCTGTGGATTACCTGTAATCCAGTAGAACAAAGCAAAACAAATGAATCCAGGCTGCTCACTGTGTAGACTCAAAAGGGAATCCCCATTTTATTGCGGGATAAAATAACACAACGTTTCAGGGGGCACCCGTCTCTCTTCATCAGGTGTAAGTAGAACAAAGCCCATCCTGAAACCATAGATGGAACTAAAATGTATTGGTGGGTCAACAGTTAGCACTGCTGCCTTACAGCACTGGGTTCTTGGTTCAATTCTGCCTTGGACTTCATCTGCATGGAGTTTGTATATTCTCCCCACACCTGCATGGTTTTCCTCCCACAATCCAAGCACATACATCTGTGCGAGACTAAGGGGGTAATTCATAAAGCAGCGAAGTGAGCTACGATACGTTTGGCTCACTTCGCTAATAATAGTATGCGCATGCTGATGTCCTATACGCGGACATGCGCATTAAAGGGATTCCCGTCTCGGCGAGAACAAAAGAGTTACCTCACGAGACGGGAATCCCTTTAATGCGCATGTCCGCGTACAGGACATCAGCATGCGCATACTACTATTAGCGAAGTGAGCTGAACACATCATAGCTCACTTCGCTGCTTTATGAATTACCCCCTAAATAGGGATTAGATAGAGATATCTAATAGATTGTAAGCTCCACGGGGCGGGGACTGAAGTGAATGATAAAGCGCTGCGTAATATTTTAGCGCTATATAAAAATAAATATTCTGAAAATCTGCATCTCCAATGTATAAGCCATCACCATTTGTTTAAACAATACATCTAATGAAATGGATCACAGCTGCCATGTGTTTTACGGATTCCACCAATAACGATATGAGACAAAGCATAACATACTCTTTCTACATTGGTGACTCCAATATGGGCACATTTAAGCAGGATCACAGCAGTTGTGCCATCCTTGCCTGCACATACTGTAATTACTGGAAAAGAAAGGAGGCAAATTGCACACATTACATTGTTATTGTTACATTATGTTAAAAATGATAAAGTATAGTTTCCCTCAAACAGGACATTTACATATTTTTTTGTGATTTAGTATTCACAATCCTGATCCCACTTCTGCTTTTTTTTCTGTGCATTCTACATGTGTCATGAATAACATTATAGACCAGGAAACAGCCACCTTGATTTTCTAACTCTTGCTACCTTGCAACTTAGAGTAACCTAGCAGCGAATAACTGTTGGGGTTCAGCTGTGGAACACTTGCTACCCATCTCTGAAATAGCAACATTTAAAGGTCCAACACACATGGGTGTTTTAGTGTAACTACTTCTGCAAAAATAAAAATATAGATATATAATAAACAGAACCCAACCTTGGATGGCTCTCAGTGGCACATAAATAGTGCATTCATTAAACTAGGTGCTATAGAATGTGTGATTGCTTGCGGTATGTTCTAAACTGTTATCCCATACCAAGATGTGGAATGCAAGGCATTTGCGATCTAATAAAATAGACAGAGTCATGGAGGGAGAGTTTAAAAATCAGTTGGATGCAATGCCCAAGGAACTCACACTGGAAACTCCAATGTGCATGAAGACCAAAGTATTCATAATTCATTATACAGTAGGCAGACACTGACTCATCACGTGGTCTTACTTTGCCCAATAACCAAATTCAAAGATCGAGTGATCCTTCCTTAACCAATTTGTTAGATATTCTAATTATGATGTCACCATGCACTTAAAGTGTGCTAGTACAGGCATAAACAGGTGGACAGTAAGGACTTCCCACTGTCTTCAGCAATGTCACACTGATAACTTGGACACCAATGCCAAAAATACTGGGGTTATGGACTTCCACTCATTGAATAAGTATGGGTTCTGACTATATTATTCATATATCCTGTATCTATAGTCCTAGTATAAGGTGTGCTTCTAATGATTTATGGTATTGTATTAATGATTATTTTATACTACCTGTTTTATATGAAACCACAGCAAGAAAATCTATTTTAAATTAAATTACATCTGATAGCATGATCTCTTTTAAATATTATAGGATTATTATATTATACTGCAGACTATTGACTGCCATGTGTTTCATTTTATATCGTTTCCAATACAGATTTTTTTCAATTTAAATTATTGGGTGGGGATAGGGATATTTTTCTTTGTTGACATGGTTTTCCTGTTTAGCACTTGACCATAGAGTGGCTATTCTGCATAGCAAAGCAAGTTCTACTTCACATCTGCAACTTAGATGGACCCTACTCAGTAGGTTCAATTGCATGCATGCAGAGACTTTCAAATTAACTTCTATACTAATCAGTTCATGTGCATGAGGATCATAGGCATCGTGGATCAAACAAAGCAACAGTCTAAAATGTGTTTGTGACAGTGTCTGTAAATATTTTTCAAGCAGGGCTGCCTCTAACTAGGTCTGGAACTGTGTACATGTGGGCAGATTCAGGTGGTCAACATTAGATATTTTGGCCACTCAAACTCAGTGGATAATTATACCCTAAGATACACATGACTGAATCATTTGCAGCAGCTAAAATTTGGACTATAATCACAAAACAGTGGAGGTTATTGTTGGAAAGTGTTTTTAGGGTAAAGTGGCAGAAGAAAATTCAAGGAAATCCATTTGTGGTGAAACAGTTCCAGAACACAGCACTTTATGTGTATGTGGCCAGCTTAAAGCTAAAATGACCAAATCATCAGGGAAAACAAGAATATATGCAAAGTTGCAAACAGAAGATAACTGCAGACTGCATTAGGCTTCTTCGACACTAGCATCTCATATGTGAATTCATTCCTTGGTATCAGTTGTGTTAAAAACAAACGTAGAGTTTAAAACTGCACCTAATTCTGGCCAGCCCATTAAAATAAGGGTAAAGCACTGATTAATCATTGTGTACGGTTGCTGGACACCTTAGCTCAGTTATATACAAGGAAATGCATTTTGCTGCAGCCACACTAGTGATTCAGGCTATGGTCACACTGGCTGTTTTTCAGCTGAGCTGGAAAACAGTTTCCATTGACTCCTGTGGGATAATCCACACATGCTATTGTGTTTTGCACCACAGACAATAATGAGCCCAATTAAAAAAAAAAAAAAAAACTCAGCTGAAAAACAGCTAGTGTGACCTCAGACTGCAGTTCTTTAAAATTGCAACTCTTTGCTCACCCACCCCTAAGCACCAGGGGAACATATACCTTAGTGTCTTTTTTTGCAAGAAGGCCTACCAAACATTGCATATGGTTTGCTGCTGAGTGTATCTTTCCCCAGGTGATCTCCCTCTAAATAAGTGGGGCCAGGTTCCTGAGCAGCAGTGCAACCCAAAGCTTTAGAGGGACCTGCGTTTGCTCATGTACGCCATAGAAAAAGGGACACCTTTGCATGAGAGAAGTGAGAACTACTAAAGTCCTTTTGTACTGCAAGTAAAACACTAGTGTGTAAAACGCCTTATCCATATACACAACATAGAACAAACAGCACCCCGTTAACCTCAAAATTTTAGATCAATTGGGAAGATTTACTCTACGCAGGATTATAATTGTATTTGGGCCACCGGGGAAAATGACTTTTTTTTCAGTCTGCAGTAATCTACTTACTACTCTACATAATAATAATTAAAAAAAAAAAAGTACTAATAAGAAAAAAAAAAAAAAAAAAAAAATATATATATATATATATATATATATATATATATATATATATATACACATACTAAGCCTACTTCTCACCTGAAAACTTAACCATCAAAAATTGTGGCGGTTCTTTGAACGGCTTTGGAATTCTAAGAGTCTGAGTGAGACGATGCGACAGGCCCAGTACTACAATCAGTGGTGCCAACCATCAGTAAATTTAACGACAGTCCATAAAGACTAGGCTAGTTTAATTAACAAAACATTCCTCGGCAGTGATTAAGGGACTGAGTGGAAGATCATTTATATTGGGGACCCTCTTGCTCTCCAGTTACAACTTTATACATGTCCTGTCTGCACTAAATAGAAATATCTCAGTAAAATGACACATTGCCCCTCTTTTTTAATAACAATTCCAGCAGTGTCCCTATTTACTGGAATATGTGTGTGCTGGGGGGGAAGGGTCATGTCTAATCTAATGAAGATCCCTGCATCTATATGCACTGATCCTTATGTGGATAAAGCTTGATGCTTCAGCTGGGGTGGGGGGGGGATCTTATAGGAAGCCTGGCAGGGGATGCTGGGAATTGTAGTCCAGTAGTAGTTAAACTAGTATTTTTTTTTCTCTCTCTCATTAGTGTGGAAGCTTAATGTCACCAATGCAATAGCACCATCCCACCCGCACTAATTCCTCCCCACCACAGGGCAGGTGACTCAGCAGCGCCCCCCTGAGGCTGCCATCTCACCAGGCGCAGCTGGCTGATCTCATCGTAGTTCATGAAGTTGAGGATGTTCTCTATGGCCACGATGGGAAGGCCGAGCAGCGTGTTGCTCTGGTGCAGCTGATCCGAGGAAGGAGAGGCAGACCTCGGCCTCTGACCGCCGGATGATCCCGGGAACCCACGGCCACCTTCATCCCCTCGATCCTCTGCTGTTGCCGACATCTTTCCTTTCCTCCTCCGGGAGGAGGGAGATGGGAATGGCTTCCATGGCCTGACGTCACTTCCGCCCGGTGAGGACTCATCCCATTCAGCCTCCTTCGCCCTGGTATCTTCCGGGTGATGTCATAACAGCAGGGCGCCATTTTGTGCTGAGGCTTAAGTGTTATGTGATACTCAACCTCTCCCTGAACCCCAATCCACAGTGATTAGCCAGGGACAATAAAGGTGGTTACACCCTAGAATAATAATGTTTTAGCAGCCAATTTCATTGCTTTTATTGATATAATATTCTCTGCTACCAGAATACATACTAATATTCATACTAATCTTAATTTGAGGTTCATTCTGTCCAGCTTTTCTACCCCCTACCCTTATTTGTGGCTGTTATATACAGGCTGCCTTCTGCTTCCTCACCTGATGCTTTTCTGTCTGACTTTGAATCCTCAGCAAACGAATGAAGGAAATATAGCAGCGCTAAATAAATACGTGTGTATAACAAATGCAATTGTGTGTGAAAGACACAAATAAATCTCGTGTATTTAAAGTTACAATTGAATCCCAAAAGGAAATCCGTGCAGCTCTCTTCAAACGTGGAGAGTTCCTCAACTCCAAAGAAACGGAAAACCTTAAATTCTCTGTGAAACAAGAAAGCGCAAAAAAAATAAAAAGCACCTAATAGTGCCGAATCATTTAAACAATAACCAGTAAAAATAAACCCAAAACACCATGGAGTGGGTGTGTAGGAAATTACTAATAACGCCAATATAAGTGAACCACACGTGGGTGTACCAATAGTACTAAAGGCTAAAATCAGCGTATAATGATCATGAATTGCTTCAAAAATGGACTCTAATCTTTGTCCTCAGAGCGTAACATGTACATGTATTGAATCAATGTGTTAGTCACATTGACAGCCCCAGATCAGGCAACATCAGATCCAAAGTTCTGAGAATATGTAAAAACACCTTTAAAAGTCCAATGACAGGAACAAAAGAGTGCTAGGGTCCCCCAGCTTTGAATCCTGGCTAACCTTTTTTTCTTTTCTAATTATAGTCCTGGGCTCATTATGGGGGAGTTTAACTGTCATATTAATGACCCTTCTATATCTTGGCCTTCTCATTTTCTTCACTTAACTTCCCCCTTTAACCTTCACCAGTGGACTGTCACTTTCTAGATCTGTCTTTTACAAAAAAAATGTTTCTCTCTTCTCTAAATATCATCCCATTCCCTCACTCAGACCATCACCTTTTTACCTTTTCTATCTCATACTCTCCTATTTCACCTCCTTCACCCCTTAAAATGTTTATTGACAATACACGTGCCATTGGTCAGCAAGCATTTGCTACTTCTCTGTCCTGAAGCCTATCCTCATCCCTGCCCTCCTCTGATCCTGATGTGCTGGCTACTTCCTATAATACCATTTTATCTACTACTATTGACTTCTTTGCCCCCTGCAGCCTAAACCGACTCGTTTTAATAATCCTCGCCCCTGGCTGAATGCTGAAACACGTCTTATTAGATCCTGCACGCATTGTGCAGAATGTAAGTGAAGGAAATCCTGTTCCCGGGCAGACTTTCTGCATTACAGGTTTCTGCTCTCGTGCCTTAACACATCTCTCTCCCTAGTCAAACAATCCTATTACAGAATTCTCATAAACCATAATAAATCAAGTACCCATCTCTGTTCTCCATTTTCAACTCCCTTCTCTGTCCCTTGCCCTCAGGCGTGCAAATCCCCCCCACAAGATTTTGCCGACTTCTTTATAAATAAAATTAATAAAATCCAAACCAGATTATTGTTCTTCCTAACAATACAGACAATATTCTACCTACATCCCCATCTAAGTATCTGAATTCTTTTTCTCCTGCTACCCAGTTTGAAGTTTCCCAACTTCTCTCCTCCTTCCATCTTACTACATGCTTTCTTGACGCCATGTCTTTTTTTTAGTGCTGTGATCCTGTCCTTGTGCCTGCCCTAATACACCTGTTCAACTCATCCCTGTCCTGTGGAAATTTTCCTTCTTCGTTTAAACAGGGCTGTATTAAACCCATCTTTAAAAAAGCTAAGCTGGACTATACATGCCTCGCTAACTGCCCTCCTGTCTCTCTCTTGCCTTTGGCTTCTAAACTTCTAGAACAGCGGTTCTCAACCTGTGGGTCGCGACCCTGGTGGGCTTGGCTAGGCCATCCCATGGGGTTGAGAATCGCTGCGGCACCCGGAAGCGCCCGCAGGAACCCTTCTTATAAGGGTTCCTGCGGGTGACGTCGGCCAAAAACGTCACCACGTGATGCGCGTACGTGATGACGTTTCGGCCGAACATCACCACGACGCGCATACGTGATGACGTTCGGCCGAAATGTCATCACGTACGGCGTGGTGAAGTCAGCGCCGGGGGTCGCCACCCCCAGAAGGTTGAGAACCGATGTTCTAGAACGTCTCATCTGCATCCGCCTTACTAACTATCTACATGTGCATCATCTCCTGGACTCTCTGCAGTCTGGTTTTAGCCCAGGGCACTCTCCAGAGACCACTCTTTGTAAACTTGCAAATGATCTCCAGGTTGCTAAAGCCAAGGGTCACTTTTCTGTTCTAATTCTCCTAGATCTATCCTCTGCTTTTGACACTGTCGATCACTCCCTTCTTATTCAAATTCTTCATGCGCTTGGGGTCTGTAAGCAAGCTGCTTCTTGGCTGGCTTCCTATCTTTCTGGTCATTCCTTTTTTGTTTCCCATGCTAATGACACCTCTTCTCCTGTCCTACTTAGGGATGGGTGCCTCCTGGCTCTGTTCTTGGCCCCCTCCTCTACTCCCTGTACACTCTTTCCTTGGGTGATGTCATCAGTTAATTTGGTCTTCTGTATCACTTGTTTGCCAATGATACCCAAATTTACTTATCCACTACTGTGCTAACACCTGAATTACAGTATCAAATTTCCAGTTGTCTCTTTGCAATCTCCTTGTGGATGGCCAAGCACCAGCTCAAATTAAATCTCTCTAAAACAGAGTTGGTTATCTTTCCACCCAAACCTGGGCCAGCTCCTACCTTTTCCGTTCTTGTTGATGGTGCGATGATCAACCTTGTAACCTCTGTACGTTGTCTTGGGGTGACTTTTGACTCTGCTCTTTCCTTTTCTAAACACATCTCTTCTACTGCTAAAACCTGTTGATTTTTCCTTCGCAACATTGCCAAGATATGTTCCTTTCTCTGTCGCTCTACTGCTAACACCCTCATGCATGCTCTCATCCTATCCCGCTTGGACTACTGCAGTGTTCTTCTATCTGGCCTTCCAGCCTCCTACTTCACCCTGCTCCAGTCTATTCTAAATTCTGCTGCCAGAATTCGCTCTCCCCTGAAGGGACAGCCTTTCTCCCAATCTCTCTCTGCTTCTTCGTTCTTTGTAAGCAAATAAATAATTTACAGTGTTCTCCTTTTGACATTTAAGGCACTTCACTCTGTTGCTCCCCCTACATTTCCTCACTGGTATGCTTGTACATTCCTTGAAGTCAACTGCGTTGTTCCCAAAGCAACCAGCTTTGCATGCCACATACTAATACTGCCCTTTCTCATCTTAAACCCTTTTGTCTCTCTGCCCCCCACATCTGGAATTCTATACCCCTTTAACTTCACCAGGAACATTCCCTCTGCACTCTAAAACCAAACTGAAGTCCTATCTTTTGAAGCACTGGCTATGATATTTATCACTGAATTTCATGTATATATTTTATTTTATCTTTAGTTATTCATGCCTAATATCTGTATTTATTGAACTATTTATTTATATTTATTGACCTGTGTTTCAGCACATTGTTACAGCTCTTATTGCCTTTCTATCTGTGTATGTAAGACGTCCTCCCATTTAGATTATAAGCTCTATGGGGCAGGAACCTCCTCCATATGTAGTGCTGCAATTTCACCCCATTGTGCCCCATACATTGATGTAGTTTCAACTGATTGTGCCCCATACAGTGCCTCACCTAGTGCAGCAGTACCCCCTATACAGCATATCTCTCAGGTTTCTTAAAAGGTCAAAAGGGACGAGGTAGTGTGTACCGTGGCAAATTTTATATGTGTTGGCTCTGCCTAAGCACACCCCTTGTTGAAATATCAATGCCCCAGATCATTCCAATTCTCCCCACCTACCTTCCTTTACTATGCAGCCCCCTTGCCCACATTGTTCCCTCCCTTTCCTATACTGTGCTGCCCTATAATGCCTTTCCCTACCTCCCCTTATACTATGCAGCCCTGACCCCCTGTTCCTATACTCTGTTACTTAAATGACCATTCTGTACAACATACTAAACTTTTTTATTTTGCAAACTTGTATAACTTTGTTATTTAAATTTATAATCAAAGTCAATTATTTTTCTTATATATTAAGAGAGTGGGGCCTGGACACTGCAAAGCTCTGTGTGGTTAAACATCAGCCACACACTCTCACAACATACTTTGCCTAGACAAGGGCTTTAAAGATTTCCCTGCACTTTAGCTCATCGTAAAGAAAATCAATGATGAATACCACATTTGTAATGTTAGAAAGCACTCGAACAGTGTGAAATCTTGTGTTTGGACTCAGTTTATGGGTGTGTGCCCTTAAGAGATTGTTTTACTAATCATGTTCTGTTTGTGCCTGCTAAGTGAGGTATTGTCTTTATGACACATTGGACTAATTAGATTTCAGTTCAGCCTTGTGGTGCAATTAAAGCGAGAATAAACATTACTTTCCGTGGGCGGAAGAACGGAAGGGTAGATGATGCAAATAATATCTAAATATAAAACAACCAATCTGCATATTTTTTTCATCCGGATTTTTTTTTAATGCCGTCCAGATTTAAAAATGCACATTCCGTTACTGACGCATACATCACTCGGAATATTACACTGTCATGTGACTTGCCAATGTTATTTATGGTTCTTTAAATAGCAGGTAGGCAGCTCAGCAACAGCTAGGTAGAACAGCTGAAAAAGAACAGTATCACATTGTGATGCAGTATGTAAATTGGCTTTATAGTGCGGTACAAGGGCAAGTTAGCTTGTTTTTCATGTTAATGCTTGTTTCCAAACATTTTCTATTCAACAAAAAAACTGTCGTTTTACAAACATGACTGGAAACTAGAAAAAGCCCAAGTCCATTGCACTAAAATCTGTGTTCATACATATAGCCCAGTGGTGTCAAACCCTGGCGAGTAAATACCAAGGGGATTATTTATCAAAGTCCGAATTGTTATGTAAAGGTGCGAATTCACTATGTCCCCATATTCAGGTATTCAACAAACTCTGCATTGTGGAGAATTCGCCAGCTAACAACGATCGCAAAATACACAATAGACTGCTACTGATGCAGTTGCAACTTCGTTATGGGAATTTTGACACGGTTGCAAATTCGCTATGGGAATTCCCTGTTTAGTGAATAAGGAGAATCAGGATGTAGCCACCCAAAGTGATGAGAATTCACTTCAACAGTCAAATTCTCACTTTGTTAAATAACCTTCAAATGTCTACTAGAGCTATCCCACCAGTAGACAGCGCATGCACTGTTAATACTAAAAATTCCCAGAATGCTCTGCTGATACATTGGCATGTCAATCAGGATCCTCTAGCACCCCCTCCTCTGTTAACTTTATTTAGAGACCTCATGCTACCAGTCACATTGGACCCCCCCCCCCCCCTCCCAAAAATGGCCAAATGAAAGGTGGGAAACAGAAGCTTTATAGGAAAGTGGGAAGCAGAATATCTGTTCACTAATGTAAAGGACAGACCTGTTTGTAAAGGTTTGTCGTTATATCTAATAGGAAGGAAAAACTTCCTCAACTGTAGACATTTTTTATATTTTTTAAAAATCAAGGTTGTCCTGCGGCTTTGTCCAAGTTTTTAATTTTAGCCCACTGTGTATATAAGTTTGACACCTCTGTTCTAAACTCTCAGACTTATGTTCACTTATTTTTCAATATAAAAAATATGTTCAGAGTTATTCCCAGAATTATTAAAAAACAGCCAGTCTGTTTGTAATGGCGGATATTCCTATTTCTTACTGGTAAAAATGTTGTCTTTTAACAAACTTCAGAAAACGTTAACCAGATACCGTGTAAACTGCAAAGCACTGATGCTGGACTCTTAATTAACAAATCTCCGCTGGGACTAGCACCTTAGGAGGTTATTGACTACAGTAAGAATTCGACTGTCAAATTCTCAAACATTGGATTTCTATAGCAAATTCACGACAATTTTAAAGTGACAGTATTCCCATAGTAAATAAAGTTCCAACTACAACAATATTCCCATAACGAAGTCGCAACTGCAACAGTAGCAGTCTATGGCGACTGTCTTTAGCTGGTCAAATTTACACCTTTACACAACAATTCTCACGTTAGTCAATAACCCCACTTTTAGTCTTCGTGCTGGAATTTGGGGTGTTATTGACTAAATTGCAAATTGTTGAATAAAGGTGTGAATTTGCCAGCTAAAGATAGTTGCAATAGACTACTACTGTCACAGTCACGATAAATGTGTTGTGAGTCAGTTCCTCAAATTATTCTAAGCTTTTTACTTTTCTAGTTTTGTATTTTGGGTGTGAGAAACCCTTATGTAATTGATTGGGTGTTTTGTTTTGCATCCCTTTGTCACCATATTCCTAGGATATGTTACTAATTGGTCGCTGTATGTTCTTTTTTCTTTTGAATGAACATTCACCTTATTACAGCAGACAGGAGCACTGCCAGTATCCCTCTACTTCACCACTTGGATCTGGCAAAGTCAAACTGGCGGGTACGCTTTACCAAATTCACCCTTCGACACCTGCCACTGCTTGTTAATTGGCGAAAGCTGTATACAGTGCGCTTAAAGTAATAAGAACTCCGTAAGTGTGCCACTGTCATAAACTGCTGAATTGGTTGCAAATTTGCCGCTTCGCAGAGTTTGACGATTAAATGAAGTTGGAAAAGTGGTGAATGGACACAAATTTGGATCACAGTAAGTGATGTTTTGGATTTCTATGAATAAGCCCCTGTGCAATGTTGTTAATTTTAATTTCCCTGTACTTTTTCCGTTCCCCTGATTTATAAAGGATTGGTGTAAAAATGTTTTCCCATTGAAATAAATAGTTATCAATAAATACCGCTCAGCTAAACATGGCACACTTTTCTATTAGGTTCATCTTCCATTACAGAGCGATATCCTTTTTCATATGTGACTAAGTGATAGGTCCAACTCCATAGGGAATAATGGTTTATGCCAGACTGAGGCAGAGGAACACTTAGGGGTAATTCAGAAAAGAGCGAAGTTACCATGTGATGCTTCTCGTCAGTTCGCTGAGAGGGTCACGCGCTCCCTGGTCTCCTGCATGCGGAGATCAGCGAACGCTTTAAAAGTACTGAGGCGAGGCGACTCGAGTGGTCGCGAGGTGAGCTGAAGTACCTTTAAAGCATTCGCTGATCTCCGTGTGCAGGAGAGCAGGGAGCGCATACCAGTCTCGGCGAGGTGAATCGAAGGATCGTCAAGTAAGTTCACTCTTTCCTGAATTACCCCCTTAATTTGCTGCTGAAATATGCTTTGAACATTTTACTAAATAGGCTGTTTTTCCTGCATTAACTAATCGAAATATTTTTGACTTTAGTAAATATCCCCATTAGCCGTATAGATTCCAGTGTTCACCAGTTACTGCAGTTAAGCTGCTTTATCACAAGGGGGCTCCATTATATAAGCTGAGCCAATGACCAACAATACATCGATGGGCGAAATTTATTAAACTCGGAATAATAACTTGGGAGAATGATTTGAAGTTTCTCCCGGTAAGTATCGCGAGATTTTACTCGTGTGATACTTGCCGTGACAAACTTTTTAAATTAAATATATCCATGGAAAGGTAGCTATTTTGTATGGCTACCTTTCCATGTATGCATGTATGTATAATTTTATTTATAAAGCGCCACAAATTTACGCAGTGCTGTACATTTAAAGTAGAATACAGACAAGGGAAAAGTGCAAAAAACAATACAAGTAAAATATCACAAGGATACATCAAAATAAGTGCTAGGTTGTGATTGACACAAGAGGTTGGAGGACCCTGCCTTACAATCTAAGTGGATATGGATATATGGATAATATGGATATATTTAATTAAAAAAAGTTTCTCCTGGTAAGTATCACACGAGTCAAATCTCACGATACTTACCGGGGGAAACTTCAAATCTTCAGCTGCCTTGTTGTGGCTCTGAGCGCATCTCCCTCGCCCCGCCCATGAACTTCGATGCTTCTTCTGATAGGACTTGGGCATGTCATGTGATTGGGAGCGTTCACTCCTCCCCTTTGCGGCTCCATAAATATTTTTTCCCAGTGTAGGAGGGAGCGAAATGGTGCCCTCCTGTGCAAAGTTTGCCAACCCCTGTACTAGGGACCTCAACAAAGCATAAGTAAACAAAGCATATTGCGCACAGCCATCACACTGTCTAAGCTGTACTTTTTTTGCACTGTTTTGAAAAAGCTGCAAAAGCTATATATATTTAAAACAATCTGTTTAAAAAAATAGGGGCTTTAATATTTTAGGATCACTGTGAAAAGACCAGTGTTGGTAGATTAGTGCAAATAGTTTTTCATCAAACAGTTTCCAGATATTACAATACTTCTCCTTCCGTAACACCCAGATAATATGACCTACCGTTACAGAATGTAGATATCGATAAAGCATTAATATTTTTGCTACTGTAACAATTGTAATGTTCACAAATGAGTTAAACTGTTGAATTTATTTGTTGGTTTACAAAGTCAGGCTGCAGTAAAGCTAATAGTAGCTACAGCTTTACTTACTATCCGTGTGTGTCTGTGTACAGCCATTGTTTGGGGCAATGAGATCAGGTATCAGTAATGTATCTGTTCTCTGCTGAATAGGACATTGTAACATGATGCTCAGCCCAGGCATTTGGAGCAGGTATCTGGAACTACTGGAGAGAAATAATGGAAGATTAAAAACTCCCCTCTAAAAAAAGATAATAGGGTGAGATTTATAAAAATTGTTAAGAAAGAAACAGTCTGGGCAAAATTGAAAAAAATGCATGTGTTAGTAAATATGAATTGCTAACTTTTATTAAATGCATTTTATTTTCAATTTTGCCCCTAAAATGAAATATCTTACCTGTTTAAAAGTGCTATGTAGCACTTCGTGTTTACGATTGCATCTTCATCTGTGCCGCCGACTATAAGGTGTCCTGGAGCTGAAATGCGTTCTTCTCCTGTCAGTCTGCAGCCCGGCACCGGAATCGCCTAATAGTCACATGGGAGAGCGGCGCATCATCAACCCGTCTCCCCTTGATGATGTGCCGCTCTCCCATGTGACTATTAGGAGATGCCAGCGCCGGGTTGCACGCTGAAAGGGAGAAGAACGCATTTCAGCTCCAGGACACCTTAGAGTCGGCGGCACAGATGAAGATGAAATCGTAAACACGGAAGTGCTTCCAAACAGGTAAGGTATTTAATTTTAGTGGTGAAATTGAAAATAAAATGCATTTAATAAAAGTTAGTATTTCGTATTTACTAACATATGCATTTTTTAAAATTTTTCCCAGACTGTTCCTACTTTTCTCCTGGTATATCAATATCGATATACATTTAATTAGGTCAAACACATTTAATTAGGTTATTTAAATACAGCACTAAATTAAATTCATGAATGTTATTGCTTTCTGTATGTTTTTATCTTTACTGATAGCAGCCACATTGTTAAACAGTTCTCTCCCAGTCACAGTGTTTTCTGTGGTGCTTTAGATAATACATTTTCAGGCCCTGAAACAAACTTTTTAAAGATAAATAACTAAATACATAGGTACAATTTTGAAATTTTTGGAAGCACATATTGAATATTTAGTAACTATAAATGAATTTCAGGCTTTTTTTGCTGTTATCGTTCCTTTAGGCTAAAAGTGGGGAACGGGAAGAGTTAAGTAAATATAAGCAATGTCAGAGAACCGTTTGTTTTTTCTGCTTGCGCAGGAGAAATTATTTATCTGTCCCCGTGTATATTTTCTTTCAGCCATGGGATCCCTGATCACCTTGCTCTAACCTCTGCTTTCTCCTCCTCGTGAAAGTATTTTATTTATTTTAAATAATCTCTTGTAAACAATGCTTCACTACATTTTTGTGATCGAAGATGTGTGGGTAAAATGCCATTTTTTCAGCAAAAACATAGAGATGATCTACCCTCCTGATCTTCCTATAATTTAAGGCCAGGATACTTTACTGTATATGAACATGTCATGCAGGTACATTACTGGGACTGTTAGCAGATATTACTGTATCACCTTGCACTAAAGATGGATATTTACTAAGGTTTTGCCTGATTTTGCCTGTTTTTAACACTATTTTTTTTCCACATTTTCCTTTTCCCTTAATTTATGAAAAGTCGAAAAGAATTAATATTGATGCGTTAATACCGTTAATGTGTGTGACATTGATTGTCACATACTACCCTCCCCCTCCTGAATTTCGCCAAATCTAACCTACTGCTCATACCCAGAGCAATTTCTTTTCATTGTTACTGGTCCTTTAATTTTTCCACCATTGACGCCTAAACTATTATGCTGTTGATATTATTTGCTCCTAGAGAAACTTTTTTTTTTTAATTTAACATTTATATTTTGATTCACAAAATTGTTTTACAATTACAATTACAAATACAATTGTTTCACCTTTTCTGTGGTATAAAAGCAAGCTGTTTCAATCTATAACTGCTGCTATAAATATCCACGTGACCCCTGGCCTCAGTCACATTACAGAATCTGATAAGGTGCATGGAATGCCTGGAATTCATCTCCTGTTATCTTTCAAATATACAGAGAAAAATAAATAGCATGTCATTGTAGCACTATAGTTAATCTGCTGCCATTAACTCTGCCGCAATATTTCACATACCCATGCTTGCAGCACACACACTTCAAGGGGCAGGCCTCGCTTAAATAATGCAGTGGTACATTTATCTAATTAATAAAGAAATAGGGGAACAGTGTTTCTTGCTTTGAACACACACACACATTTATTAACAAGGTACAAATAAAAGGGGATTAGTAGGTCTTTCATGTGGTTACTGTGCATCATGAATACCACACTAAAGATACAGTCAACATATGGATATATACAGTAATTATCCAATGCTGACACCACAGGCTTTCTGCACATGAGTCTTAGAATGGGGGCCCCCTTTGGTAGCTCTCTTCACTGGACGGACCTCTCAGGGATACCTTCTTCACTTCAAGGCTGATCCCTGGTCTATAAGCTTACCACTCAGAGTCCCTAAGCCTACCACTCAGAGTCCCTAAGCCTACCACTCAGAGTCCCTAAGCTGAAATCACCATCAGGTCTCTAAGCCCACTGCTCCTCCTGTTGGGGTCTCAGGCTACCCAGCTAGATAACCTCCTCTACATACTCTCACCTCTGAGGTGAGATAAACATAGGAACTATACTGACATAAGTCCCTCCTCCACAAGGAGGGTGGAGATGTTGCTCCTGCAACACCATGCAGTGGAAAGAAAGACACAGGGCCCACCCCTACACCAGCTTTTATTAGCTAGGGTGAGACCTAATTGGTGACACTATCACTGGGCGGAGTATAGCAACTCCCCTATGAAAATAGCACACATGACAAGTGCCATATTAACAAGTGTCACTAGAGGGAGCTACAGGCACACTAATTGAAGTCTCTAAAATATAAAATGGTAGAAATGGTGATTTTGAAGCATTTCTGATGCGTCAAAATTCACCAAGGGCTACATCAGTAAAGTGTGTGATGTCACAGAGCAATCTTTCAGCCATGTTAACCATTTTATAATTATACAGCGAGGACAGATGGAATGGAAATGGAAATTGCAAACAGAAAATAAGGTTTTTGTTTAAAGAGTCAGAGACATCTGTATTTTCCATTTAGTTTATTACTTGGTCAATGTCTCAGGTATATTGGTATATCAGGTATATTTATGAGGAACACTTCTGGAAACTGAACTAGGGGAATTTGTTAACTGCCTAAGGGCAGAAATTGCTCAGTACAAGAAACTACCACTGTTAGAAAGCTTTTTAAATAATAAGAATAATGGTTAACTTCTAGTGGGAGATTAGTGCGAGATATCCAGTCCCTACTGCAAATGTCAGGATATTTATCAGTTGGGAATCTCAAGAGATATGTTTAAAGAGAACTAGAGCTTGTTTATTCTAGGTACTGTGGTGGATATGTGATCCAATCAAGGTTTAGCGCCTATTTAAAATATTATTATTATTATAAGTACTATGTCAATCCTGTCAATAAGGAAAAGCAGTGAAACAAAAATATTAAAACAATAAATTAATGTCCAGCAGAAAATAAATAGTCCAAAGTTATTGATCCGTAGAATAAAACAAAAGGTGAAGAATGAAAAAATGAGTGTCAGTTTTCCTTAACCTGGTTATTTAATAAAAAGCAAATCCTCCTGCTTGCAGTCCTCAAGGTAAGTCTGCCTGACTACCTCAGTCAGTGGAAATGGATGAAATTCGTGTAGGTACGAGGAAAAGGATGCGCAGATAATACTGGGTAAAAAGCTCATCAAGTCAACAGATCTTGGTGGATGGAATTCAATCTCATCTGCATATGGCTCAGTTTAAGTTACAGTCTTCAAGCGCTCGATAAAAATGAAAGTCTCAAAGGTGGCTGACAGTCTACGCGTTTCACCGATGTGCATCAGCTTCTTCAGGAGATAAGCGGTCGCCTGCTTTGAGTAGAGAGTCCTGGTCTGTTTCGGCATTTTCAACAGTTCCCGGCCATGTTGTGCGCTTCCTGGTCACATGTCCATGACGTCAGGCTTCCGTGACGTCAGACGCACAGTGACGAGGTGCGCACCAGCTTATGCGTTCCAAACAGCAGGAAGAGTCTGTACATGCATTCCAAGTCAATACATAGTAGTACAATGGTAATACGGCTCTGCAAGTGACATGGTGCCTTATCAACCGGCTTATATTGCAGGTGTATTGATAATTTTAATGGAAAGTGCATATAAAATAATATAATAGTATTAATCGTGATTTGAAAATATATAACGAATGGTTAAGTGATGATTTAGGTGCTGAATATTTATACTTATATCATACTTTGTGAATTAACAATATTGAAGTCTGAAAATATAATAGGTGTATAAAGTAGAGAAGTTAAATTCTATTTAAGTGGAGAGGAAAAGCCTAAGAATGGAGTTTAGTGCAAGACATAACCAAACATATGGATCAATTTGTTAATGAATAATATGATAATTAAAATCACTATTTACATATAAATTAAAAAATACATATTAAAAAGTACATATTAAAAACATGGTAAAAAATATTACTCTGTTGGAATTTTGAAAAAGATTTTTTGAGGAATTGACACTTAATTAAAGGGAAAGTAAAACCATAATAATATTTTTTACTGTTTTGCTTTTTACTCTTTACTTGTTCAATTAAAGGGGAAGTAAAACCTTAATTTTTGACCTTATTTATCATGTTGTCTTTCAACTGTTTATTACATAATTCTGAATAAAAAACTTTATGATAAATGGACAGCAAATTTTCTTGTAGTTAAGAGCAATTGAACCCAAATGTATTAATTAAAGGGCAAATAAACAACACAAATAGATTTTTTATTTTTCTATTACCTAGATATCAAGATTATTATGGTAGGGCATACAAACAGCAGCTTTAGAAAGCTGCCAAGTCTAAGTCTATATTTAGACCTTGTGGTTCTAAGCAGTTAGCCTTGAATATCCAATAAGTCTCTTTTTGTCGCAACTTTAACAACCTAGATCCACCTATTAATTTTTTGGTTATTTGTTCTACCACGAAGTACTTTAATTCCGTGGGATCCTTGTTATGCTTTTCAGCGAAATGGGCTGAGACACTATGTGTTTTGACACCTTTTTTTATGTTACGCATATGTTCACTAATCCTAGTGCCAACTCTTCTTTTAGTATGGCCTATGTAAAGCAAATTGCAAGGACATATTAGGGCATAGATCACATACGTACTATTACAGCTGAAAAACTTTCTTTCGGGGTAAAATTTGTTTGTACGGATTTAATTTTCTTTTTAGGACATGGTCACAAGATACACATTTTTTATGTCCACATTTAAAGGTGCCTTTAAGACCCAAGTTTGCTGTATTTTTATTATTAGAATCTTCGTCTTTTAAACGTGAAGGGGCAACTTCCCCTTTAATACTTATACCTTTTTTTGTATAATGTACAGGGTCTATTGGGCAGATGAGGACCTAATATGACATCTGTTAGAAGGATTTCCCAATGTTTTCTCAAAGTTTTTTCTATTAATCTGGATCCTGTACTGTATTTGGTTATGAATGGGATATCAAATTTATGATCCTGTGTAATGGGACTGATCTTGTCAAGTAGAAGTTCTTTTCTTGGTACCATATCTGCTTTCTGTTTTGCTTCTTTTAAGATTTTGTCTGTATAACCTTTAGCTTTAAATCTGTTATTAAGATCCGTGGCAGCCTCATTGTAATCTTCTATTTTAGAACAGTTCCTCTTTTTCTCTAAGGAACTGTCCATATGGAATGTTCGTAATCCATTTGTTCCGATGGCAACTATCAGCATTCAATAGATGATTGGTGTCAGTTGGTTTTCTGTAGATTTTTGAATGTATTTCATGCTTGTCAATGAATAGTGAAAGATCCAAGTAGTCAATTTTATTGCTGTCATTTGTGAATGTAAATTTTAGGTTTTTAGTATTATCATTTAGGTGTGTCACGAATTCTTTAACTGTGGTGTCATCTCCCTTCCATATGAAGATCAAATCATCAATGTATCTTTTGTCAAATACTATATTGTTTTTGAATTCTTTACTCTGCCAAATATATTCTTCTTCCCATACTGCCATGTAAAGATTTGCGTAAGATGGGGCAAATTTACTGCCCATGGCAGTACCCTTAATCTGGAGATAGTAATTTTAGTTGAATGGGAAATAATTTTTATCTAATATAAATTTTATACAATCGCAAATGAAGAGGATTTGTTCTTCAGGATAAAGTTTAGATGTTTCTAAGCAATTTTTTGTGGCTTCAATGCCTAAGAAGTGTGGGATGCATGTATACAGTGAGGAAACGACACATGTAATCCATTGATAATCCTTTTCCTATTTTATGTCCTGTAAGTTTTGTAGTAATTGTGATGAATCTCTTAAATAAGATTTTTGCTGCTTGACTATTGGTTGCAAGAAAAAATCTACATATTCTGATAGATTTGATGTCAGGGAATCTATCCCAGAAATAATTGGTCTGCCTGGTGGATTATGGAATGTTTTATGGATCTTTGGTAAGTGGTAGAGAAAGGCTATTTTGGCATCAGCATTGAATAAATAATGAAATTCCTTTTTGGTAATTAACTCTTTTTCTTTGGCTGTATTTAATAAATCTTTTAATTCCTTAGTGAAAGAGTCGGTGGGATTTTTTGAAAGTATTTTGTATGTTTCAGTATCACTTATTAGACTGACAGCTTCTTTCAGATAGTCTTCTCTGTTTTGTACGACAATAGCTCCACCTTTATCTGCGGATTTTATCACTATGTTTTTGTTATTCTTTAAACTTCGCAGGGCTGATCTTTCTTGAATAGTGAGATTGTCATAAGTGTCCCTGTTATTTTCTATTTTATTCATTAGGTCTTTTTCTACCATCTTGTAAAAAGTTTTAATCCTATCCCCTTGTGAAAGGCTTGGATAAATTTTGGTTATTTTAGTTTTAGGAAATAGCTTGTATTTGCTTTGCAAAATAGGTAATTGGGTCTCAGCACCTTTAAGCAAAAAGTGTCTCTTTAAGGTTAAGCTCCTGACAAACTTATTCAGGTTAATGTAAGTTTGGAATTTGTCAGGTTTTTTTGTTGGGCACAAATGATAAACCTTTTGTTAGTAAGTCAGTTTCGGAGGTGGTTAAATTATAGTTAGACAAATTGATGATTTGATTTTTTATTGCTATTCTATTCTGTTTGTTCTCTTTTTGTCTCTGTACTTTCCTACCTCCTCTGTTTCCTTGAGATCTTCTTCCAGGAATCTTTTGCCTCTTGGTGTTGGGAACCTGAAAAAATCCCGTGTTTGGATTTCGGGTGTCTCTTGTTCCGTGTCCGTTTCATCTTTCTTATTTCTGTCAGTATTTGTTCTAAAAATTTCTTTTTGTGTTTTGCTAGATCGTATATGTTGATTTATATTTGTTTCCCCTCTCCAATTTCTTTTGGAGTATGCCCTATTGTATTTTCTTTCATTATTGCTATGGCGTGTCCTATTGAAAATTGGATAATTCCTCTCTGAGGTGTTGCTTGATCAATTTGTTATTTGTGATTTTACAAAGGGTCTACTCTTGTAAGTAGTTTCTCTGGATTCTAAATCTTTATGTCTTCTATAAGGAGAACTAGACTGTGTTGTATCATAACTGAATCTTACATTGTTATGTTGTTTAATGTGAGGTGGTTTGAAATAAATGTTTTTATCTGTAAATAGTACAGTGTTATTGGTTTCTTTTTTGAGTTGGTAGTCTGCTTTATCTCTATAAAAAATTTTCTGTTTCCTTTTGAATATATCCTTGTCAAAATCTAACATTCTTTGATTAATATCTTCTTTCAATTTTTTCGTGGATTCAGTCTCTTCAATAGTTTCTAGTTTTGTAATAGTATCCTTAATTTCATTATCTAGAACACCCAATTGATGTATTCTGTATTTTATAATCAATTCATTTAATGTGTTAGAACAATTATCTAATATAGCTTCCCATTCAGTCATAAATTCAACCTCATCTTTAGAAAAAGAAATTTTTTTGTCTATTCTTAACCCTCTTGGTATTATTTTGTTTTTTAAATAGTGTTGTAATAATTCGATGTCATATGTATGTTTAGATTCTGCTATGAACATCTTTTCCAGATTATTCAGTAACCTAAAGGGGTTAATTTCTAATTCGCTGGAGGTATTGGTTTCTTCCCATTGGAAGAACCTAGATTCTTTAAAGATAAAGCTCATGGTAATAAAGGCTGCTAAAAACCAATGGGCAGATAGAAATAAACAAGTACTGTGGTGGATATGTGATCCAATCAAGGTTTAGCGCCTATTTAAAATATTAAAATTATTATAAGTACTATGTCAATCCTGTCAATAAGGAAAAGCAGTGAAACAAAAATATTAAAACAATAAATTATTGTCCAGCAGAAAATAAATAGTCCAAAGTTATTGATTCGTAGAATAAAACAAAAGGTGAAGAGTGAAAAAATGAGTGTCAGTTTTCCTTAACCTGGTTATTTAATAAAAAGCAAATCCTCCTGCTTGCAGCTCTCAAGGTAAGTCTGCCTGACTACCTCAGTCAGTGAATAACAACAATAAAGTGCAGCTCATCCACTAATACCTGTGACTTGTATCCTCTGCCA
>WMED01002181.1:0-24953 GCA_019650415.1 Pipa parva
CTCCTATTCCTGCACTTTCCTGCACCTGTTCCTGTTTCAGTGAGCCTCGGTACTTCCAGAGGTGTAACTGGCTCTGGTTGTTTTAGTTCTTCTAGTGGCACCCAGTCCTGTAATATCCCATGTACGTGTTTCCCTGCACGTCACTACATCACTGTGATGGATCCTGTAAAGACACAGTCTAACCCCAAAAGGTCCGTGACACACATACATTACCAACCCATAGGCAGTGGTATGACTTTGCATTAGTATCCTAACTAGAGTTTACTATCTCACAAATACACCCAGGCACTAGCTTTAATGTTTTTTTTTTTCTGGTTTGGGTCTTGCTTGCTATGGCCTGACTCTTGGCCCTGAGGTGAGATAACAAGCCTATACATGTTCTTATAGATGGGCTTCTTGAACCTTCCAATTAGTTTACCAAAGATACTGACTCTTCCCACAGTTTACTTTGACTTTAAAACAAGCCCCTGGGATGTACCATAAACAAAAACTTCAGAGAAGTCTACAAAGGAAATATACAGAGGAAAGTATGGTTCAGTAATGCCAAAAAGTCTAAACATTAAGTACATTTGCAATATTAGTATGGGGACTGTGCTATTAGCTGGTACAGTGCCCTGCAAATCCAAACAGATTGCTGATACTGTGGCTCATTTTAAAGGAGCCTTCATAACAGCCTCCAAATGACTCAGAGAGCCCCAAGTTATCAAAGATAGCAAGGGAAAGCAGCCCACTGTTCTGATTCAGTTGTACATTGTGAGCTAACAATCAGCTTAGCTGATTATCCTGCTTCTCTTTTATGCAAGAAAACAGTTACTGTGCACATAAGCTTTGGGTTGTTTCTTTTTCCCTATATGCACCTTTTCTGGCAGAAATTGTTCTTAGTAAAAAAACAATAGATTATCAGCATGTAATACCATAACCATTAATAATCTCTCAGCTAGGAAATTAACATGCCTTCTGGGTATTCGGCAAGTTTATCAAGTATGACAATGAGGGAAGCTGACAGAAAAGTGACAGCTCTGTGACTGTCATGACTCCTTTATTAATTTATTGTAAAATGGATACATAATATTTGCGTAGGAACACTGAACACGCATCTCAGCTGCTTTCTGATGGCTGTATATTTCACCTGTGTGTTTATATGCAATTCAATTACTCTATTGTGAGCTTCCATAAAGGGATTAATAGAAGAAGAAAAAAGATAGGATAGCATAATAAATCATTTCAGGAAAAATAAATACACCACAAATATGTACAGAATAGCTTGGGGGGGAAGAATGGGAGGTGGGACACAATGACAACTCAAACAGAATTCTTTATTCTTTACATTTCAGGAACGTGCATGTTCAAGGCAAAAAATTATACTATTAGCTGGAAGATGAACTGTGATGTTATTAAAGAGAATCTGTTATCAACAAATACATCCTGAAGTAAACTAAAATAAAGCAATGTTTCTAGTATCTAGGGAGTTGTGAGCCAATTTCCCCCTATTATACCTGGGAACTTTCTAACTGAGGTCAGTCTATGATCCAGAGCTTTGGATGCGTTATGGAAATCACTTGAAAAAAAGTGACACACACCATGTTTTTGTCTTCCTGCGGGCCTTTTTCATTATTAACTTTTTCTTAATAAAGTACCATCGCATTGTGCAGTGCTCCACAATAGGGTAAAATTTGGCAATGCATTAGTATTGCATTCACTTGAACCAATGAATGTGCACAAGTCGATATGTAATAGCTGTGGTGATTGTTCTGTGAGGAAAATGTTTCAGTATCTGAGGGTGCAGAGAAGGCTGGCTGGAGAGGAATACAGTAGTGGAACCAGCTCTTAATAACCCCCCACATAGCCTGGTTCCCTATGCTACTGCCCTCCCATAAATACATGGCTGTCCTCACTTGCAATCTGTAAAATAGTTGCATAGCAGTACTAAGTAATAAATGGAATCAATCAGGCTAACCTTGATCCATACGTCTATTTTTTTATGTAGCGTACTAGAGTACATTAAACCTACTGATTGGCCTTGATAGTACTCCAAGATGCTTATGTACAATTAACAGCCCTGCTTTAAGTGGGATTAGCCATTGACAACAAAACAGCACTCACTAATAGGCTGGAAAAATCCCAATACACCAGATTTTCCACTGCACTTTCTAAAATGCTCCATGGTTTCTCCTAATAATGACATCATTAGGTCCTCACTACTCCTGAACCCACACATCAAGCAGTCATGCCGATCCTGCCTACAAATTTCATTTGTTATAACAGTTATATTAGTATATCTCAAAGCAATACTTTAAATGCCTTTTTTTCTTCTTAAATCCTGCATGAGGGGAGAATACATGAGTGATCTGACAGGACTTGTAGTAAGTTGTATAATTTCTATTTCACCAGCTTGCTAGCAATTAGAATAGGCATTGATTTAGTAAGTAACATGTTTAACTAGAAACTTAAAACATATAAAATATTGACTCAGATATAAGTTACAACATGTAGGAAAAAATGAACAAAGAGATCAGCACGGATGGTTTGAGTGTCATTAAAAATATGACAAATGTGGATTTATAACACTGTCAAGGATTCAAATCATGAAAAAAATAATGAAATGTGTGAGAAGATGGTGACACCTTATAATAAGATCATTGCCTATCGTTAATGAATCAAAAATGCTAAATTAAGGCACGGATAAAAATAGCAACACAAAGAAGAGGTGCTGACATCTCTCTCATAATGAAGGCCCTCAGGTGGAATTTATATAATCCAAAAATACTTCATCATGTAATAAGCCATTAAATCTCTCCCTTAATGTTATGTGACAATTTCTATACCTGTAAATTGATAACCGGGGTGGGAAATGCACTTGGGGAAATGATTTTCTGATTTTTACTGTACATTTGTTAATTCTAAAATGATTTAGTTTATTTTTCAATATTTGTCTCAATAATATCTGTAAAAATATGTTTTTTTTTTCATTTTTGTAATTACTTACATAGTTATTTGATATCCTGATATAATTTACTCATGATTAGACCTGCATGCAGGACACAATTTTAGTAACTGCATTCAAGCAAATGCTGTGTATGTAGTCTATTAAAAATATTTGAAAGTTGGGAGGTAAAACTATTGTCTTATATGTATGCTGTCCCTTGGGACGGTGCTGAAACTGAGGCTACACACCTAGAACTTGTTTGCACATTTTCATTCCTGATTGGTCAATTCTATCCCAAGCCTTGTTTTCATTATTTTTGATTCCTCTGTACTGAACCTTGCTTTATTTACTGAATTTACCACCTGCTGTCTGCCTTGTCTTTCTGTCTTTTTCGACCTTCTGCCTGATTCTAAAAATAATTTGCCTTCCATGATAGTTTAGATCTCTTTAGACATGTTTGCATTCACAAACTGGGTTATAATTTGTGGTACTTGTATCCTGGTTTTCCTTGCAGCAGCAAGGAGAGGGCTCCAAAAGGGCATCAAGAACACATTGGAGGACACAGTTCTTCAGAGCCCAAGTTTTGCAGCATTAAACCTGGGGCCCCAAAAGAGCATTGATGAATATCAGGAAGGGCTGGGCTCTGCAGAAACCCAGACCCCAATGCTCTGAATTTCTCCTGAAAATCCTTGTTTTTAACAGACTGTTATAAGAATTACCCTTGTTATTCACAGGCAACCCTCAAAGTTCCTCTAAACATATAGACAGCCTCTAAAAGCCAACACATCTAAAATGGATGTAAATTGTGCAATTCAATCCTTTACGATTCTTTTGTTCAATAGAAATTGTACAGTGTCATGTAGAATGTATGACTAATTGCTGGGATTAGGTATCTTCCAACATGCTGAAACAAGACATATGATTGTTATTTACTGCTTTGGAAACTCTAACTCACATATTGGTGTACAAAGCGCGGTGCTCACAGACACAAAGAAAAGTGTGAATTTTAGTGTTGATTTTAATTAAACACATGAGAGCAACATTTAGATATCTAAATAAAATTGCAGACATGTCCTTGTATGAGGATGGTTTAATAACATAAGTGTCACCCACAAGCCTGACTGAAACAAAGATTAGAAAGCTAAACATAGGTTTCTTAGAATAAGGATGATTCTACTTGCTATTATATATATGGAGAGTGCATTGGGGGCTCTGTTCCAACACGGTACATTATGGAAGAACCACATGATAATGCTGCATGTGAGGACAGAAAGGTGATACTTCCTCTTTTAAGTTCAGATTACAGAATGACAAGTCTGCTGCTCAAGAAACTCTTGGTACAATTGTTTTTTGTGCTAGTGGTCCTATCATAAATATTTCAGTAGTCATCTTTCCGGTTCCTCCCATGAGGCCAAGAATCAACTTCAGTGGTTCAGATTTGTAGAGGCAGATATAAAGACTGGTGATAAGTATAATTCTTAATGATGGTGAAAACTGCCCCCTGACAAAACCAATATAAGAAAGAGTCAGTGGCCTTCAGTTCAGGGACATGAATTATCTCTTAACTCCTACTCACAAGAGACCTAGTTTGTTTTTAGAAAAGAGAATATGATGATTAGAGGTGATTTGTCCCATGGCCCTACTGTTGTTCTGTAACACTCTGTTTTATTTATATTGTAAGTATTCCATCACAAAGCCATAGCAAATAAAATGGACCACAGAGGGGGAGATAAAGCGAGACAGATTTGTGCAAAGGTTTTAGTTTCTTTTAATTAATGCTCTAGGGGAAATCTATTTCTCAACAATAATATGTAAGGATTGAACCTCTGCTGGTAAAGAGGTCATCTCTTACTGTTTTATTTCACGGTAATATTTCTTACGTAAACACTTATTGGAGGTTTCTATTTAAAAACCTAATTACATTTTTTTTTAAAACACTCTTTCAAAATACTTTCTGTATATACTCTATATTCTTTTTTCTTCTCTCCTTGGCTATTAAATAAACCTTTTTGTTCTACACAAAGATCAGAATGACTGTTCAAATACAAACATTTTAAATCTCACCATAAATGAATAGTTAGATGTGTGACAACAGAAGATACAAAGGCGACAACAGCTACTGAGAGCTGGGATCTGAAGGGGTCTGAAGAAATTGGAATAAAAACTGTAAAGCTGTTTTCCATCATAGGAAAAGTGGAGTCCGTTGTGTAGATAATTTGTTTAGTAAATGAAAAAAGCAGAAAAAAAGCTATGGTAATATCTCACACAATCCACAATTCTCTGTGGGCCATCCTCAAAGGTATACCATAATTTCAGTGTAGGCAGGGCACACTGAACCAAGTTGTTTTTTTGTCATTTTTCTGTGTTTCTCTTTGAACATATTCTCAATAGATCCTGTTAGACACCCTAATAAAAATCAGCATTTTTAAAAAAATTATTTTAAGAGTATTGGGGCCTGTATGTATAAAGCTGCCTGCTCTAGAATTTTGCCATACCTCTGGCCACTTTAAAACAGCCATGTTTCATTAGTTATAAAAAAAATTTGTTTCCAGTTAACCATAGGTCTTGAGGATGCAATAAAAAAATGTGTGTTCTTGTTCTAGAAGCTCATATCAACCAATCAGTTGTTAGCATTCACTGATACATGGGAACTGGAATTATGAAAGCCAACTGATGATTGGTTGATGTGGATTTTTAGATCTCTGGAAAGATTGCCCCTGATGAAATCCTCTGCTATCATATCAGTCTATCAGTCTATCATATGTCCCACTACTTGGATCAAGCAGCCTGAAGTGTTAGGCCTAGCAGTGACCCAGAGAGAAGCTCCTTACTTTGTTGCTTTACTGTAAACGCTACACTGAGATATTTTTATGTTAGGTAAGTGTTGAGGGCAATATCTAAAACTGCTCTTAGCAAATATAGTTAGTATTTCTTAGAATGATCAATCTACACAAGCAAGAGTGAAGAACAGTGGCTGAATAAAAATGCATAAAACTGATTTTATTTTACATGTCCTGTTGATCAGAGCTTAATTAGCAACTCTGAAGTGAGGAAGGTGTTAATTGACTGAAATGTTGACATTTTTCATTATATTTAGCAGATTTGGTTATTTTTAGTTTGAAATATTTTGTTCATTAGACAAAGATTTATGTCAGCAAAAATCTACATCTCAACTGATGATGGCAAAAATAGAGGAAAAAAGTAAGAAAAGAAACAGAACTCAATTTACTGCTGCTAATTGCAGTTCTGGGACTAGCAAAAATATGGTGCTTAGAGGAATCTATGTCTCAGGAATGTAGGGGGGTTGCAGGGAACTGAACTTGATTGACAGCCCACCCCATAGATCAGGGAATTACTTTTCTAGTTTAATTGTTTTAGTAGTGTAAGTATGAATATCTGTTGCTTTAACAGAAAACTAAATTAGGAGGCTAAGAGCTTTGTTTTGAAGTTTACGAGGTTGCTGGAGCCAAGTTCATAGGCACACATATATCAGTAATGGCCTCAGTGAAAATTCTGTACCAGCTCCTTCTCACCACTATTATTTTTTTAGAAATGTACCTGTTTACAGAATTTTTGGGAAAATATGCACCCTTATCCTTCATTGCCATGATAGCAGCTGTCTCTCTTTCCTCTGTGAAATTTACACTCCTGCACAAATCTTTTATTTTACATAAAGGACTTAGGCGCTTTCAGAGATATAAACACAGCTCACATCTCTACAAGTGCCCTCAACATATTAGGGTGCCTCACACATATGCAGATGTAAGCTGTGCCTGTTTAAATGGGAGGTAAGCCCTTTAAAGAAGATAGTATTGGGGCTGCTTTTCAGCAGGGTAGCACCCAAGGCTCAATTCAGCTTTTGGTTGACTCACAATTTACCAATAGTAATACAGTGCACTGAGCACTGGGTAGTATTATTGTGTTTTGTTAAATTCAAATCAAAGATCACTTAGTTCTTAATTTATTTGGCTCCGATTTTAGATTTGTATGATAGATTTGCCACTTGACTTGCAAGTAACTAGTAGTAAATTAGATCTAGATGTCTGTTTACAACTCAAAAGTTTGAACACAATGAGGGATGAAAGGTGACACAACTGGGCCTTAGTAACAAGAAATAATCATTTTAGGCAAATTAGTAATAATTTAGATCAGCAGAACATTCAGGGGCAAATATAAACAATGCATTTATCAAGGATCTACTGATTGCTTTTAATTAAAATGCAATCAGATTACAATCACACAAGCTCTTCTCTTAGCATTTGTCTAAAGCTTTTCTGAAATTTTTATTGATCTGTTAAGCATTATGTAGGAGTAGTATTAGACAGATATTATAATTTACTAAACTCAAAAAGGCCGATTTCACCTTTTCGAGTTTAGCCCCTGTAAATCTCGCTGTTTGATTGGCAAATATCTATTGATGTTTTTCAACAGATTTTTTACCAATCTAAAATTTTTGAATGGATTTTTTGATGGAAAGGTAGGCAAAGCACTTATGTAAAGTATGGCTACATTTCCATCGAAATGTTTCCATCTAAGGGCCATTTTTATATTAAAAAAAATTGAGAAGGTCAGAAATGACCTTTTCAATTTTTGTAATTTTTGCCCAAATCCTGGTATTAGCCCTCAGACCAGCCATCTTTGAAGAAAAGTAATAAAATATTGGCATGCATTAAAATGCATGATTCTACCTGTTTAGAATCTTCAATTAGACTCTAGAATTCAGCATGTAGTTTTGGCCACATTAAAGGGGATGAAAAGATTGGATAAAACATTATTTCTATTTGATATGTACACATATTGAAAGCCAACTTAAACATTCCAATGTAAAATGATTTTGGGATCAGTAGTACTTG
This sequence comes from Pipa parva, assembly GCA_019650415.1. Classification (NCBI taxonomy): domain Eukaryota; kingdom Metazoa; phylum Chordata; class Amphibia; order Anura; family Pipidae; genus Pipa; species Pipa parva. The sequence goes on from WMED01002181.1 coordinate 7,780, forward strand.
TCTCTGCTCCCCCTCCCATTCTGTGTACAGACTCTTCCTGTGCAGTGTAGATAAGCCCAACTCCCCGAGTGACATCACAAACTGTACAAAGAGACAGAATTCCTCCTCCCCCTCTCCTATCTGAAAAGCCTGTTTATAACCCTGAGCATGCCCAGATAAGACCTTTCCCAACTGCCTGTTTGGTTGGCTGTGCAGAAGAGGGGGGATGGCTAGCTCCATGCACGGAAGCTGTTTACACAGACAAAGCAGCTACAGGGGGATATTGAGCTCTGCTGAGTTAAGAGGTGAGTAAAGAGTTTCTTAATCGATTTATTGATTAACAGTAGGTAGATATATGAGCTTTATTTATATACAGGGTTTACTTAACCTTTAAGGTAAAGTTTATTAAATGTAATAAACTCACTTTTTCCAGTTTATTCCCATGAAATCTCAGAAGTTTCTCATGATAAATATAGCAAGATTTTTTCAATTGATATTTACCAACATAAACTTTTGATCAAGTTTTTCGATCTTGATTTTTCAATGTAAATGTAGCCATACTACTAATGTAAAGTATAGCTAACTTTCCATTGAAAATTTTGATAAAAAAACTCAACTGAAAAGTTTCAGTTGGTAAATATCAATCAAAAAATCTCACAATATTGAGTGCGAGAAACTTCCAAGATCTCGTGGGAGTAAACTCGGAAAACCGAGTTTAATAAATATTGCCCAAATAAAGTCTGGCTACCTTTCCATCAAGAATTTTCAAAAAATCGAGATTGAAAAACTTGACCTCGAAAACAATATGAGATTTTAGTCGGTAAACTCGAAAAGACCCAGAGCGGTCTTTTTCAGAGATGAATAAATTTCGCCCTCACTGTGATTAGAAAACTTGATCTAACAGGTAAAACATCCACAACAAAACAACTGAATGGAGCTCGATAAAAGCTTCTTTGCAACTGGCAAATTAGACGCATAATTATTATATAAAAAAAAAGTTTCTTTTTCTTATTCCGAGTTTATAAATTCCAGAGTCTAAATGTAAAGCATCCAGGAGGTTATATCCTCGGGGACTGACACAAATGTCGTATTTCATTTCTAAAGCACAACTTTTGTCACAGACCATACTGTTTAGTCTGTCATTTTTCTATCCCCAAGGAAAGAGGAGTGCAGAAACTGAATTGTGATGGTGATTTTATTTTCCACAAATGTAAGGGATGGGATTCAAATGCCTGGAGGCAAATGTTTATTTTCCAAGGACAGATGTACTGCTAGCTTAGGGTTCGTTCTGTGGAAGCAATGGATACATTTTATTGGTGATCTAGTACATAGAGAAAAAAATAGCCCACATATGGATTAGCTAGATTATATAACAATGGGACTCTTCAGTCTAGAATTGGAAAGCAATGATTTCTTTTTAGCCAAGACTCTAAACTCAAATCTTCTGGATAAATTGAATAAAGTATTTGCTTTAACCTTTCACTGATATAAGCTAACTGCTCTTCCTTTCTAAACAAGCATGTATTGATTTCTGCAGCATTAGAACAGCACATATAAAGGAGGAATGAGATCAGCATCAATTCTTTATATGGACCTGGCCATTTATAGAAACAAGTGTTTTGCAATCAGGGGAATTACAGTAGTTTAATATGATAATAATAGCTCTTCCTATGTTTTTTATTGTGTATCACAATGTGTGTAAAAGAGCACTTTATCACTCTAAGGTAATTTGTATCCCATACATCTATGCATTAATAGATAAATTGCACCGTTGTTGGTAAGATTTCTTCTCTAACATGAATGAAATACTATTTCCAAGTTGATCCAAAAGAAGCAAACAAACCCTCATATAAGCTATTGGCAGTCTTGTGGGTGAATTATACTTCCTGATTCCATTGTTGGCAGCCATTATTGGGGGAGGAATGACCTTTTGAATGAAGTTCATTAGATAAATCATTGTACAAACCTAAAATAATTTTATATATTAATCATGTCCCCAATAAGGTTCCTCTAACTATGGTAAATAACCCAGTTTATTTATGTATGGTTTATACTAAGGTAGCATTACCTATAAGCTCCTTTAAAGGAAAACCATTTTCTTCTGAATGAATATATATTAAATAGATTTTTTACTTTTAACAATTAAAAAAAAAAATGTGTTTATAAACATGACAAGCATTTTGTAAAACACTTTTAATAAGGCATTACTAGAACACTTCCATTTCATAGTTTATCACCAAGTAAGCTGATTAGAATGTCCCACAGATAATTAGAGAGACACAAAAGCAAAATCCAACCATGTGAACAAACAGACCCACCAGGGTTAGGCTAGGTTCACGCTAGCATATGATGCACAGATTCAAAACATAAATGCTATTGTGTCCTGAGCGCACTTGTTTATTTCTAAGCATGTGTTGACACCAGTGGCGTTTGCTCTAAGACTGCAAGGGAAGCTCAGCTTCCCCTAAAATGACAAAAGAAATAAGTGATCAAATATATACAACAGTACAGTATGTACATGTCATTTCCTCTCATTCCTGCAGCTTTACAGTGCTTTAAACAGTGTGGATGCTGAGCTTCCACAGACTTCAATAGCATAGCAAAAGTGCAGTGAAACAAGATGAGTAATTGGATAAATGCTGGGCTTTGTCCCTCCCAGACTTTCAGCTTCTCTGGGAGTCTATGGGGCAGTGGACTGGCCTGGAAGCTCAGTCTGAATGCTGATAGAAACAAGATGAGTAATTGGATAAATGCTGTGCTTTGTCCCTCCCATTGGACTCTCACCTTCTCTGGGAGTCTATGGGGTAGTGGCAGAATGGCTTTGGCTTATACTTGGACAGTCATAATTTGTGTAGACTTACGAACATATATCAATATTAAATATTACAAGCCATATCTAAAAACAATTCACACTCAGTTTTATTGCATTGGACCTCATTTAAAATACCAACCCCCAGGGCTCATTTACATCATTGATTAAGGCTCAAATCATTTATCAGTGATTAATTACAAGGTCTTATTCTAAATGAAAGGCAAACATTGATTTCAAACAAAATAATGAAGCCAGTAACTGGAATGGTAATTGTAATGTAATTGTAACATGTGGTGGCATCTGTAGTTTCCAGCAGTAGTGCTCCCAGTGAGAACAGCAATAATTCACATTTATTTGCTGTTAGCCATTGCGCCTAGGTACAGAATATCAAAGTGAACATAAGGACTCCCATAAAGTACCATAAAGTATTGCGAGAATGGAAAATACTTTTAATCTCAGGTCTGAAAGGGCATAATTACTTTAACTGAAATTTTAAGATGCTGTAAATCTTTCTGTTTTGTAAAATAATGTGCAGTTGACAAGAAGAAAAGACTAACGAAGAGAAGTTCTTAATATAAAAAAAAAACAAAAACACAACGCAGAGTAAAGCTTGGTGGGTAACAGAAACCAAACTCATAGTTTTTGTGTTCTAGAAATCTGCATCTGGTTATGTAATCAACATGTGTAAGGTATTTGCTGCTGAAGGAGGCTGCAGGGGTTAATGAGAGTGTTTACCTGCTAGCCAGTCCCCTGGGCTCCAAGCCTTTAAAGCTGCTCCTTCCTTGCATGCTGGCACCTGAACAAACAGATTTTTTCAAGAAGAGTAATGCTGTTCCTAGCTTAGTTAATAGCTTAGCTTCTCATCCACCCTGCATTTCCCTAACATCCATTTATCTGCCCTTACTGCTACCTGTTAACGCCAGTCAACAAACTAGAGTGAGCGATCAGGGCTAGATTTAGACAGAATAAGTGGGACCCTAGGCAAAAGTGAAAGTGGGGCCCCATGGTATGTTTGTTAGGACAGTGCCAGGCAGTGAGAGTAAACAGTTCTATTTACTGCTAGGTTCCAATCCCCCTTCAGGTATAAGGGACCCTAAGCAATCGCACAGTTTACATCTCCCTAAAATCAGCCTAGGAGGCCATAGCAGTTCCTGGAGAGCCCAGTTTCAGGTAGAAGGAGGTATGGTTTCTCCTCTGTACTGCTATTTCACAGTCTCCTTTCACTGACATTGCTTCTCTGTAAAGCAGCTTAGTGAATAAGGGGTAGATGATTCACAACCTTCGACCCAAAGTAATTTGAATTCACTTCAAATTCTCACTTTGACGAATAAGGATCTCAACTCTTAACCACTAACCCACAGACACTTGCATGATAAATAATTACATTTTTGTTCTGTTCATTTTAATTAGTTTGTTATTCTGAAATTTTAATAGGTGTTTACATTTCAAATAAGCTGATTGTTTTCAGTAATTCACTGAACTCCAACAGCAAGATAAGAAATTACTTTCCTTTATTTAGGTATTTCTATAAAGGGCATTAAAGTAGATTTTATTCCAGCGTGACCTTTATAGACAGACATATGGTAAACATCTTTGTTTCTTTATAATATAACATCTGAGTTGACTGATGTTTTATAATAAAGCTTTAACTTTAAAGTAAAGAGTGAATAGCTGCCAACACCTTGAATGCCCTTTGTAATAAATGTATTATAGAGAGCAAACACATGAAACATTAACATGAATAAAAATGTTTGGAGAATAAATATGATGGAAAATGTTACTCATATAAATAAAACAACACAGGAACAATACTTTCTAGATAAAGTGGAGGCTTTAAAGGGGATGATGTTGCTGATTTTATATAGATTTGATTTTATATTTAGCTGCGGCAACATTTGGGGGATTTTTAAAAGTGAAAACGAGTCCCCAAGCAACTTAAATTACTGATCTTTTCTTTGTGAAAATGAACCTATTTTTTTTTCTAATTTGTATGTGTTTCTGATATGTCGTTATTTGCTTTAAAGGGGAACTATAGTGGCAAATCATACTTACCTTATTCATCTAGCATTAGTACACGAAGGGTATTCATCGATGATCATTATTCATCTGACAATCCACTGCCCAGGATCGTCAGATGAATACAGCTCTGCTCTGCTCAAATCCGGGTCTATATAAGTGACATTGGTCCCTCACATAGACCAGCGCCCTCTCTAGTTTCTGGCTAAACTAACCAACTGCACATGCCCAGATCGATCACTAAAGATGCAAGAATAGTAGAAATGAAAACAGAATCACAGGAGTTGTTGAACTGCAACACCCACTGTATCTTGAGTAGCAGAACTATGATAATGGCCCCCAAAGCACAGAGATACTGAAAATGAGCAACACTGAGACAGAGGACACTGAAGATACTAAAATTATGTAAAAGAAGAAATGCTGAAACAAAGCCAGTGATGATACTGAGATACTGCAGAGCAGGCAATATGGGTCTGACAACACATGAGAGCTTTACCAGAGGCAGCGTGGGAATACTGGAGAGCAGGAGACAGAGAACCTACTGAAGTGCTAGGAACTGCTGCTTGTACACAAAGGACATTCAACCTTTTATACCCCACATTCTGACCTTTAGCAGAGGCTGGAAGCATCTAGTTGCTTAGTAACCAGATGTAAACCTGGAAGCTAGAGTGACCAGCAAGTCAACAGTTTTCACTTTTTCAAGGTATGAGTCTGATATGTAATTAAGAGTCAATTATAAACACCATAAGAGGCCTCAGATGAACTTGTTATCTTATTACTGAGTGTCTCAAGGCAGCTGGCAGTTACATGTCCCTAAGGAGAGTATGATAACTAATGCAGGTAGTCACTGCTTGAATCAGTGTGTAAGTCACAAACTGCTAAAGAACCACTAACCAGAACCAGAACCACAACAAGAAAAAAATACTGTTTGGTCTGGCATGTTAATTATTCCTAAATAATTCTGGTAAAAAAGTATATTTAAAGTTAAATCCTCTGATTTAGGCCAGTGTCACACTGGGGGGGAGGGGTTATTGAATAAACTCCGAATTGTCAATAACCCCCCCAGCTAACGACGGTTGCATTTTTACAAGTCCCTTATGAATAACTTCCAAACCAACCAAAATAGCAGTTTTCATTTTCTCACATTAGCGGTCCTTTATTAACTTGGCTCAATATTTAGTCAAAGCCAAACACTGTGCTGCATTTGCTAACAAGCATTAACTTTGGTACCAGATGAATCAAGAAGCTTTTTATTGCAACTACTAGGTGAGATTTTAATCCCTTACTAAATGTAGCCAAAAGTTTAGGTAAGGAACTTCAACCTGCATTTTTCTAACTATTGAAGGACAAAATCTCTCAGCATCCTTACTCAGCCCTGGAATAACAGATCAAGAGTTTCTGTCCCTTGGGTCTCTGGTTGTGGTGAACTGCCTCCTACCCTGTTTCCCCTGAAAATAAGACATCCCCCAAAAATAAGACCTAGTGCAACTTTATCCAAGATTAGAAATATAAGCCTTCCCTTGAAAATAAGACCTAGCTGCAGTAAAGTATGAGACAAATATACCGTACCAGTACCATGTCCCAAAAATAATATATCCCCTGAAAATAAGATCTAGCACATTTTTAGGAGCAAAAATCAGTAGAAGACACTGTCTTATTTTCGGGGAAACAGGGTAGGTTGATTTAGTCAGTCTTAAATTTTTAAGGGTAACTAAGTATGTTTATTCTGCATTTGTTTAGTCAGAAATATATAATAATTAGTGCAGAGGCATAACAATAGGGTATGCAGCAGTTGCTGTTGTACACAAAGATGCTGCCGCCCCACAGCATCTGTGTCTGGCACTGCCCTAGATCCAGTTAAGTCTTTTAAGTTTAATCTACAAGGACACTGGCACTGTGGGAAGAAAAGGGCCTTGAGGCCAATTCTACACCTATTCCTCGAGATGCTTAGTTACACCACTACATTAACATTTTTCTTTTTAATGTAATTAATAGAGAACTAAAAGCTTGTTTAATCCTGGGTTATTTCTTTGGGGGTAAAGGCGAGATACTTTATGCACCAGGGCTGCCCTTGCTCTGATCAACTTGCCGGTGTCATCTTCTCTTGCCCAACCATATGATCCTCTCCACTTCCTGTTCCTGTAAGTTTTGCCAAAATAGAGCAAGTGCAGTAGTAGTTTTCTGAGGTAGAACTGCTACTGCGCTTGCTGTATTCTTTCTTTGTTTAATAAAACACGTTTTTAAGTGGCTACTTCTAATAATAATTTTAACATGACATAATGTTCTTATTAAGCATTCCCTTTTATTTTGATATTTTATCAAAAAAAAGTAATATACATACAGTATATAATATTTTGGTCATGCGTAATAAATGTAATTTCGTTCCGTTTATAGTTAACGAATGAACAATTTAACTTCCATTAAAAAAATCTGATAGGAATGTATTTTTATTTCCAAATGATTTGTGCTCACCAGCTGAGCCCTCCATGACAATACAATCTTCAATTTCTAACATGCTAGTATAGAGATAGAAAGGACTGGGAGCTAGACCAATAGTTCTGTGCCAGCCTGTTCATGAAGACACATGCCGCTCTGAATAATGTTTTTCCACGCTTTTTCCCACCTCTCCAAAACAATTATTCTTAGTCCACTGAACAGAACGTTTTGGTCCAACAAAAATATTATTTTCTGCTAGAAATACTGTAGTAATTGATCTTACAGATATATACAGTATGTGTGTGTGTGTGTTGCATATGTATTTTTCAGATCTTTTACAGAAGATTTCAAAAAATCTGTAAAACATTGAGAAAACATCAGTTTTTGAGAGTTAGATAAACAAACAAAAAAAAGAATTTCAGTAAAATCAATTTTTTTTTTGGGGGGTGAAATTAAATTCTAATTCTTTTTGCCTGCCGAGAAAAACTAAAATGAAAAATTCCCCTAGAATAGTTTGCATATAAGAGAATTGGTTTTCATTAAAATAATCCTACTATCACATGCAATGCATTGGGAAGCAGGTGAGGGATTAAAATGATGGCCCTTGGGAGATTAAGCAGTCTGGAAGGTAGTCCTTTGTGAGGTCACATGATTCCTGTTTCTTCCTTGTTAGCAAATACACTTCTTTTTTTTTTCTTTTAATGCCTGAATCTGGAAAATACATTAGCGAAATGAACTATTGCTAAAACCATGGCCATTAATTAACCATGGTTCACATTACTGTAAAGGATTTGTCATTGCAGGTATTAATGTTCTAACCCTTTGCCATTTAAAGAAAACCTTACATGTTATTCATTTTTTTTCAGATTACCGGAACTCACATTCCATCTATCGTGTCAGAAACAGCTGGGTGCAGCTAATACAGAATACATACATACTATATATATATATATATATATATATATATATATATATATATATATATACACGATCTTTATAGTGGAGCACACTCCCTAAGATTTCTACATGGCTGATGTATCACACCCTTTATTGTTGTCAAAATTTGGGTCTGAACCACTAGGTAGAGTAATGTTAAGGGACTTATACAATAAAACCCATACAGTACCGTTAAGCATCTGAATTTGCAGTAATTTGAAACATCCCCATATTCAGTTATTCAGGAAACTCTGTATTGTGGGGAATTTGGGACCAATTTGGGCACTTAAGACAGTCCCAAAATTTGTTGAATTTGCCAATTTTACTTCTCCAGGTCAAAGTGGGAAAATTAGGGGGTTGACAGCAGGGCTTCCATTGTCTGACTGACTACTTCGCACTACAACTTAAACCGCATCCAACACTGTTCACTTCTACACTTTTGGAATTCACCACTTAGTGAATAACGAGTAGAAAATTCTCAACTTTCGGAGCATCACAATTGGAATGACGCAAATACGCTTTGACGATGGAAATATTGCTTTCGTGAATAAGCCTCTTAAAACTCTTCCTTTTATAAAAACTGCTGTGGGCAAACTTTAAGTAATATCCACCTTCTCAGGCTATAGAAAACCTTTTTACTATTTTTCTTCCCATGATGAAAATCTAATATAACATTTTGAATAGAATAAGCTGGCACAGCCACTCGACTTGGCACACTGTACAGGAACACAAAAATCAAAGAATTTACTGAAGGGTGAGTGACAGGAAACCTAGTGGTGTAGAATTACTCAATGATCAATACAATAGCAATATACACATGACTGCTTTATTGGTCATTTTTTTCCCACTAATGTCCATACACTGGTCTGCCCCAAGCCTCCACTTTTCCAGTGTTTAACTCTTCACCACATGGGATTGCTTTAATTATTGCATATTTAAATTCCCTAGCCCTCTTAGTATTCTTTCCCACTATATTCTCTATATCAAATATTATTTTTAATCACTTTACTTACACACAGAGGCTCCTTTTCTACTTTACACATGATTTTTTATTTTTGCATTAGCCCTCCATTTTCTCTCAGTTGCCGGAAATAGGAGGCTATGCTGGCACATTATATTATATTTTATATAATATAATAAAAAATGATATTTTCCAAAACAGTAACATATATTTTAAAGGGGATACAAGGCCTAATGAAGTGATTCAGAAAGTCACTAAGTAGTTCGGTGAGTCAGATAACATGGTGTGTGCCTATACATAACAGTTTGCCTATACAGAACTTTTTATGACTTTAAATATGAGCAAAGGTTTAACTGTGGGTGGATACGTATGTATGTACAGTATATTTTTACTTAGAAAGTGTCACCAGGTTACGCAGTAATGTACAATCCAACAGTACAGTTATAATACAGACAAGGGAAAAGTGCTTAACAGAGAACAAGTGAAGTAAATGACAAGCATATAATCAAGTAAATACATCACTCTAAGTGCCAGGCCATGATTGAAACAAAAGGATGGAGGTCCCTGTCCCATAGAGCTTACAGTCTAAATGGGAGGAAGACTTATATAAACAGATAGGAGGGTAAAAAGTGCAGTAACATAAAGTGTCTGTTCATTAGCCTCTAGGTGCCAATTAAATAAGAAAATAAATAGAAAATAGAATAAATAGTTGTTTAAAGATAAAATATGGACATGAAAACCAGTGCTAGTGCTCCATGAGATGACATTTCAATTTAGTTTAGAAGATATTGATGGTTGCTCTTGGCATTGATAGAGGGGTATAGAATTCCAAAGATAAGGGGCAGCGAGAGAGAAGGGTTTAAGAAGGGTAGTCTTAGTGAGGGGTTCATGAAGAAGGTTGCTTTGTGAAGAGTGGAGTTGATGGCTAGGTGTCCATGAGCAAATAATGGAAGAGATGAAGGGTGGGCAACAGAGTGAAGTGATTTGAATGTCAAAAGTAGGACACTGTAAATAATATGCTCTTTAACTTGGAATCAAGGAGCAGACAGGAGATGGGGGAGACTTCTGGGGAGAGAGGGAGATGATTCTAGCAGCAGAGTTTAGAATAGATTGGAGTGGGGAAAGAAAGGAAACTGGGAGGCCAGTTAGAATCACATAATGATAGTCCAAGCAGGGTTAGACAAGGGCATGCATGAGGGTGGCCTGAGTTTTTAGCAGTGGTAGCAATGTGCATCAGGAAGGAAAGAGCAGAGTCAAAAGTCACAGCAAGACAACGTGCAGATGTAACAAGGTTAATGATGACATCATCAACTGAAATGGAAAAGGAGGGAGCAGGAACAGGTTTAGCTGGGAAAATAATTAGTTCAGAAAAGGGCGAAATTTATTAAATGCGGAATTTTTCCGCACGATTGGAATTTCTTCCACACGATCGGAATTTCGATTGATTTCCAATCGCACGTGCGGAATTTCAATCGATTTCTGATTGTGCAGAAAAAAAATTCCGATCATGCGGAAAAAAATTCTGCACGTGCAATCGGAATTTAAATTTTGCCCTTAATAAATTTCGCCCTTATTGTGTTATATTTTTCTCAGTGTGTTTCGCACTACTGTAAATACAGCATGTGGCATTATAGTGATAAATCAACTGGCATTGCTAGGGTGGCAACTCAATGAGTTTTCAAATAGTTTTATGTTTATGCGTATTTTTGGTGAATTTTCACCTGCCGCTGAGGAAAACTCACTTTGACAATTGAACTTGACACAGTTCATTAGGATATCACGATCAGTAGTTTTCCTAAAGAACTACAGTTAAACATACTGAGTTATCTTGAGTTACCGTATCTAAACTCATTTTGTTAACATGATGCAGAAACAGTGTCAGCTCTGCTACAATTGTAGGCCTCTCTGGAGTAAGTCTGAACCAATGAAGTAATTTGGTAATAACTGGGAGTGGCCTCCATTGGGTATGGAATCTTTTTAGTTGATACCTTAGCGATCTGCCCATATACTCTTAGCAAGCCAACCCATAACTGTATTAAATTATATAGCCACTAGAAGGAGATCTAATGTTGTGCATCCCATATCTATCTCATCATCTATAAAGGGAAATAATTCATTAGAAAGATTCATAATTCATTAATAGAAGATCAATTATAATTTCAAATAATCACTTAAATATTGCAACAGTTAACTTGGTAATTATAATTTGCCCATCTATATTAATACGCACGGTATAAAGCATCCGACAGAGTAAACCACTTGTTTTTGCTGACCTTTAAATAATTTATTGAGTCGAAAATGTTGACAGTGTCCCTTGAAGGAAGGTATAAAAAGCATATTTTATAAACAACCTGATGTAGGTATATGTGATCTGTCTTATCCCTAGAGGAAAGCTTGTATTCTATAGAAAAACAGTTCCCTGCTGACAGTTGACAGGTTTGCTGAAAAATTAGGTGAGATTTAAAGTTTTCCATTTTTTATCCCGGCTGTTATTTCAAGGTAAATGGCAAATAAAGCACTAAAGTGTTAGGTCGATTTCATATAATGGATTAGTACTGGATTTTGCATCTCATACATTTTGTTTAATCTACTCTAATAATTAACAGTATAATGGGCCTCATCTTTGTTCTGCGTGAGACCATGAAATGGAAATCTGCAATGCTAATAAAATAATAATATGGCTTCTATACATTTAACAAACAATTCTATTTGTATGGAGGGCATTATTCCTTTTTGGGCTCCTTCCCTTAGTCCCCTACAGCAGGATGCATCTTTTTTTATGACTTTTCTTCTCTCTGTTCTCTGAACTGTGCACTGTATAAAGATTATGTGTTTCCCCCATCCACTGCTGCGTTGTTACATAGTAAAACCAACCAAAACGGAATCAACCAAAATAATATCCAAGAAGTCACCAGTGGAGACCCATTTTCTTGAGATCCCTTGGTAGATCTGTAGATATCGGAGGTAATTTTCTTGTTGATATGGTGAATACGAATGCAATTCATGACTTTACTCCAACTGCGTATTTATACAACATGTCCTTACTATCCACCTGATAATGCAACAAGACTTTATTTATCATGTGTTGAAGCAGTAATTTCCCAAGAAGCATTTGTTTTGAATTTGCAGGTTTGACTTCGGCAGATGGAAGTGGCAAATTATAGGGTTTACTGCAGGGTTCCTGTCACTATTGTGCTGACATTTTATACAAGATGCAGATATGGGGGGTAATTCAGGAAAGAGAGAACTTACCTGGTGATCCTTCGATTCACCTCGCCAAAACTGGTATGCGCTCCCTGCTCTCCTGAATGCGGAGATCAGCGAATGCTTTAAAGGTACTTCGGCTCGGCAATGCAACTGGAGTGGTTGCGAGGTGAGCCGAAGTACCTTTAAAGCGTTTGCTGACCAGTCTTGGAGAGGTGAATCGAAGGATCGCCAGGTAAGTTTGTTGTTTCCTGAATTACCCCCATGGTGATAAAATGCCAATCTAAACCAGGAATTCTCTACTATTAAAATGAATATAAAATTCAACTGTCAACTATTCAAAGATAGTATTGCTAAAAATACTGGCAACATTATTGGTAACAAAATGATGGCATTTATTATATTTATACATTCTGCACAGAATTTACAGAATGTTTGGTGATTTAGACCACACCCACTAGATGACCACACCCCTTTCTGCAAATATTGACTAAATTATGCAGTGAACTGAAGTGTGTGACTAACACTACACTAATAACTGTGTATACGTGGCTTATACCTTCATAACTGTAAGGTCTTATATTGGGAACATAGCTATGTTTGTCTTCTGCATGATCTCCAGTGTACAAAATGTATGCCTGTTTGTAATTATTTGCACTTGTATCTGTTTTTATCACCATTAAACATTCAGGGGACAAGAATATTAATATCTGCTCCAACTGCATTAATGTCATGAGCAACATCTAGAAACAAACAATATTTGTTCCCACATTAGACTTTACAGTCTTGTTCTAACAACATGCTTAAATCTTATAATCATTGAAACTTTCTATAGATGGAGTGTACTGGTGATCTGTGCATGTGCCCTAGTTGTACATAGTCTCATCACCACCAAACTGATGTCTTTATTTTCTTGATCTCGATTGCTATCTAAGACTAAGAGCCAGTGATTCCGAGAAGCTCAGATTATATCATGGAAACCAATGTTTTCATTTTGAATCTTGATTAATGGTTTACATGTACTAAGAAAGTGTACATCACTCATATATATCTCCAATAAGCATCTGCTCTAGGAACTGTTTCCATATACGGTGTTCATTATGAGCTAGGTATGTATACTGGCAATGGCCTCTATAAAAGAACTAGGGAATGCCAGAGCAAATGGTAATTTATTAAGCTGTTATCTCCTGAAACTTCTATGAAAATAAACAGTGTGGTGATGTCACGGAGATGCAAGGGTAATTTGGATCACAGTTTGGTTGCAGATGTTCTCTAACAACAGGAGGAAGAATTTTCACTTCTCTGTGTTATTATGGAGATAGCATGTATCAAATGAAATGTATTTATGATACCACAATGCCATACTGTGCGAGTAACAAAAAAAAAAAAGCCTACACTTCGATCAAAATAGCTGTTTTTGTTGATTTATAAAGTCATTCCATTGAATTCTTTTGCCAAAATATGTCACCCGCTTTAGGCTGCCAGAAGTTCATTAATCCCTGGGGGGGGGGTTGGGGTTTCAGTCATTTATCCACAGTCAGATTAGATCTTAATTAGAAAAAAAAAAGCATTGACATTGATATGAAATGGTCAGTTAAAACATTGCAAAGCGTAACCAGTTAAAACCGGTCAATGTTTATCAGTATTGATCTTTCTCTATATTGACAGTCTCTTTTCAGTCCCTTATAATCCAGTGAAATTGAAAAATCCAGCCGAATGGAAGATAGAAAAGTGTCAATACGGGAAAACGAATAAAAAAACGTCAAAATGATCTTTATAGATTTGGCCCATAAATATAGAATCTAAACTTACTGCCATTGCTTACAGATGCTAGTTTCCCAAGATTATTCTTTGTAATTGACTTTTTTTTTTTTAAATTTCATTATTTCAAGCATATACAAGTAAAAATAATTTCTGGAAGTAGATCATCATTCAGCTTTTGAATCTGAAAGGCAAATGATAACTAAAGTGCATTTCAAGGACATTACAGGTAAAGTAGTATTATACATACATTTTCCAGCAAAATGGCCCAAAACAATATCCATGTGTTTGGATGACCCAGTGACTGCTGTTGGTTTGAAAGATCCACCAAACCACCCATATACTTGCTAGAAAAGAATGTCCCTCAAACATGACTTGTTAAAGAAACCTGACAGAGACTCTGGCCCTAATTCACCATTGTGCAAAGTGAGCCGCGAAGCGTTCGGCTCACTTCGCACATGGTGTTATGCGCATGCTGATGTCCTGTGCGCGGACATCAGCATGCGCATTAAAGGGATTCCCCTCCAGGCAAGAGCACTCGAGTCTCCTCGCCGGGAGGGGAATCCCTTTAATGCGCCCGCTGATATCTGCGCGCAAGACATCAGCGGGCACATAATACCATTTGCGATGCGAGTCGAACGCTTCGCGGCTCACTTCGCACAATTGTGAATTAGGGCGAATTAATGTTAAACTGCTTTTACCATCTTTTTTTTATAAGCTTGGGCGTAGGTTAAGAAAATGATAAAGAATCCTACAAAAGCTGTGATCTATTCTGTGGAATAAAAGCGAGGTGTCTATTTTTATGTATATACTTTGCTTCCTGCCTATTAAAATATATATTTTAAATTTCTGTGTTTTTTTTTTTGTTTGTTTGTTTGTTTGTTTTAATGAAAGTAGTAACAGGTCTCTATAAGGGGCCAGGAAATTAAAGAGATAAATGACAAAAAGCAAACTAATAAAACAATTTATTAAAATAATATTTCTCTTTTGGTAAAAATTGAAAAAAAAAACAACAACATAGTGTTTCATATGTAGCTCCCTTTAAGCCAATATATAAAAAAAAAGGCTTTTGCAGTACTTTTCAATATTTTTTCAAGTAACTTAGCAACTTTCATATTTGCAGCTTAATGAATACATAGACACACAAATAATTTCAGCAGCAAAATACAAGTAAATCAGCTGCAAACCGAGACATTTTCCATAGGTTTTCTAAACAGGGCTTCTTGATTGTATATTCATAGAAAAAGCTTGTAATGAAAACAACAACAACAAGAAAAAATGGTTGCAAGCTAACACAGCATTATTTTCAGCCAGCCTCCTTTCTAAGAATAATTTATGTGTATATTGGGTTTTTCTATTTTTTTTTTCTTTTTCTAAAGGAAAGTGCGATTATCTTTAAAGTAGTTGTTAGAAGACTCTCGAAATCGCTGTAGGTGGAAAACTAATCTTGAAGGTTGAAGTGAAAATTTGAATTGATACCACTAGTTTCTTCTTGTTCCAAAGTTAAATCATCTGATCACAGCATGTACGCACAAAAACATGAATATGGAAAGGGAGGGGAAGGAGGTGATGATTGTAGTTGAGAATTGCAAAGCTGAAAAGGTTTAGAGCTCAATTTAAGCTTTGCATTTTCAAGATTGGCTTTGATTCTATTCGTTGGGGTTGAATTTTGCTGCGTGACGATTCCCACCTAGAGACGATACACCCACTGATTATAATCATTAAAGCACAGAGCGAAAACATGTGTCATCCATCAGAAGTAATACAGAAAGCAATATTAATGTGATAAATGAAAATAAATGAAGAAAATGATTAATGGGAACTTTAGCTGTTGCATTCTCTTTTTTTTTCAAATCCTAAAGGCGTCTATTATTAATCAAATAAGGTACCTTACTGATGAAAAAACAGGACAAATTTATTCCTGCTCTATACGATAGACTATAAAGGCCAGTTATGATGCAGGCTAATCAAGGTCTTTGAAGGGTATATGTATTAAGAGGAGACTAATGGTTGAATACAAAATCTATTTTAGAGGGTCACTCTAGATGTTTTTCATCTGGGATGGTATAATTAGGCTTATTATTCTCTATGGTACAAAACACAATAACCTGTGTGGGTTACAGTGGAGACTATTTTTCCAGGTCAGATGAAAAACAGCTTGTGTTATCCTTTTCTTAGACTGCTCCTTCTACCTTCAGTCTACAAGGGCAGGATCCAAAGACCCTCCTACTGTTTATAATGGGAAAGATCAAAAGTCTGTCTCTGTTGGAGGACCCAAATATGCTTCACTAGGACTGACTGGTTGGACCTTAGGACCAGTATCATAACAGAAGGAAAATTGCATTTTAGGTTTGGCTTAAACATTATTTCATTGCACACACTGGAATAATGACATCTTTCAAGTTGAATTTCCAATTTTCTTTCGTTTATTGCTGTTCTTCTCATTGCAGGTTTCAGCCATCTTTTATAAACTGGGTCTTCTTGGGCGCTTCATATTATGTATTCTCCACAGAATTATGGGAAACAATGGAAATACGCTGGGTTTGTTTACTTAGTGACAAAAGAATACTGTAATACTGTAACCACAAAAAGGAAAAATCAGGAATGCAACTTGAAAGATAACATTTTTACAAGTCATGTGTAGGAATAACTGTGGTGCCAATGCAAAGATTTTTTTTTCTTTTTTTGATGTTACTGGTCCTTTAATGTGGAGAAAAGTGTATTTATAGGCACACGTTTTACACCGGGGAACATTCTTATAAGGCACACACTGAGAACCTGAATGAATGAGTCTTAGAAGAATATATTGATCTAAAATTTCATAGAAAGCAAATTCCATAGCATAGTTAAAGTGTAAGTAAAGTTATTGACCAAACTGTACATATATATTATATTTATAATGTAAAAACATAAACTTAAACATTGAAAAGTAAAAACGATTTTGTGTTTTTGAGTTTTCACCTCTTAATCTAGCAGCCTTTCTCCCCTGCATTTCTTACGTACTTACATTTCCTGTATAGTGCCCAGAAGTCACCTCCCCCTAATGAGGTCACGCAATGACTCATTCTG
>WMED01002182.1:0-24951 GCA_019650415.1 Pipa parva
TTTATTTACGATTTACACAACGTGCCAACTTTTCTGATTTTGGGGTTTGTATTTCATTTTACTGGCGGCAACCCCAGCAGCACAGAACATAGCCACGACCCCTTCACCTCCCTGCTTTTCCCTGACTGTCTCATAGCAGATGCGGTTGGACTGAAAGGGAGTGTGCATTCCCAGAGCTATTCAGTCACTCATCTATTGACTGGATAGCTCTGGGCATGCGCAGTCCCTTTCACTCTGACTGCATCTACTATGAGACAGTCAGGGAAAAACAGGTAGTTAGAGGGGGTGTGGCTACAGACTTGGAAGGTGTCTGGCTATGTCCTGTGCTGCATGTTCTGCCAGGAATGAAGGGAAAATGAGTAAGAAGGAGTAGTTTAAGCTAAATATAAGTATATAAAGCAGAATTAATGCCTTAAAAATAAAGTGCAAAAAAAGCACATTCAATAAACATATAAAGTCAGCATTTATATATAGCACAGTCCATATATGCATGCGGCATCACCAGATGCAGCTTCCAGAGCACAGGGGATCTACCAATCCACCAGGAATGGAAAATGGGATGGGTTCACTATGGTTCTGTGAGAATATGGAAACGCAAAAACAAGAGGAAATATCATAGTGTAGTGAGTCTAATTGAGTCTATTTCACCATAGTGCATACAACACAGTGAACATGCAGAAGATCACAGCTGCACATTTAGGCTAACATCACATGGAGATATAGGGTTTTCCACAATAATATGGCATACAAGAGAGGGAAACGTATTTAAAACAATTAAGAAGGGAAAAAAAATTAGGAAAATAAAATGATCAGATTTTGCAATTCATGGGCCATTACAGGGTTTCCCGTCTACATCTGAATCTGTTTCTGAAATCCTGTAGAAGAGCCAATTTCCTGGAGCGATCAACAACCTAATCTAGTCAGGTGGGAAAACTGGTCAGCACTATGTGGTAAACCTTATGAGACACAGGAGGAATTGGATTGTCTATTGTACAGCTGTGATCTTATGCATGTTCACTGTGATGTATGCACTATGATGAAATAGACTCACTGGGAATGCAGTACCATATTTTCTGGCGTATAAGATGACTGGGCATATAAGACGGCCCCCAATTTTTCCAGTTAAAATATAGAGTTTGGGATATACTCGCCGTATAAGACTACCCCTCTAACCTTCCCCCTTTCCTATGAGCTACCTGCCCCACAACACCCCCCATACTGTTCTTCACCCACAACCCCCTCTCCCTCTGTGCTGCCCCCACAACACTCCCTATTCTGTGCTTCCCCCACAACCTCTCCTTCCTACTCCCTACCCTCTGAAGGAGGGGGGTGCTATCTCAGTGCTCGCCCCCCTCCTTTTCCCTCTCCCTAACTACCTCCTCCATGGCCTAGCTCTCTCAGCAGAGAGAGATAGGTAGGGAGAGGGAGAGGAAGAGGGAAAAGGGGGGGCGACCACTAAGAAAGCACCGCCTCCTGCAGGTGTGGTAATAACACTTAAAAATGAAAATAGGAAGTAAGGATTTGATGTGTATAGTAGGATTAACACTATAGGTGCTCATATAATCCATATCCGGGAAGCAGTGCTGGTATGGTGCTGAGGAGTATTACATCCCCCTATTATAACACACTCACCAGACAGTGGTTATAATTAAGCACTTAGTGATTAGTATAGTTGCTCCTCCAAAGTCCTCAGGAATTGATCCTCCTAAGTTGAAAATTGAAAATGCGCTTATCAAAGTCTCTTAAGATAGAAATGCTCTGCTCAGGTCTGCTCAAAACTTTGCTCAACGCGTTTCACAGATGAACTTGGCTTCTTCAGGAGATGTAATGGTGCTGACAGTGTTCTAATTGCAGTCTCTATACCTATCATCCAAGTGTATTTTATTATAAATTCTGAACTTGTTTGTCCCAGGATCAGGGGCAGAACTTTGAGTGGGAGGGCCCTGTTGCAAGATCTGCACTGGGGTCCCTCTCCCCATGGTGCACTACAGTAGTCACAGCAGTGGTGGACAGGCCTCCTGGAGCACCAATTTAAACAGATGCATTTTTGCACCAGAGATAACCTTCAGCAGATGACAGAAGAAAAGGGATTGCAAAAGTAGAACATTATCCAGAATTTTTATGTCACTCTTCTGGACAGCAAATAGTTAAACTCTTAGGATGGCTTCACACTAGCTGATTTTCAGCAGAGTTGGAAAAACAGTATCTATTGTTTCCTGTGGGATAATACACACAGGCTATTGTGTTTTACACCATAGACAATAATAAGCCTCATTATAAAAACTCAGTTGAAAATCATCTAGTGTGAACCCAGCCCTAGAGCAGAACCTTGTCAAGCCTTCCCTTTAGTTTTCTTTAAGTGAGATGAACTGATTACTGCAGCCTTTGCAGCAATTATATTCGCACAATACCTGACTCACTGAATTACTTTACTATAAATACAGAAATAAGAAAATGTAAATTTGTATGTATAAGCAGCATAATACACAAAGGAATATTGTTTTTCCACGCTTACATAGTCATTTTATATTTAGTCACATAAAAATGCTCATTTTCATGTAAATCTGCATTCACAAAGTACACTTGTTTTATTTCCTTTGCTTCAGCTTATCTCCTACTCACCTACTCAAATCTCCTCAAGTTTTTCTAGTTAGCGGCACACGAAATGAAATCAGTGGGAGAAACTGAGCCTTTCAGACAAATCATTTTTACCTTGTCTGATTAAGATTTTACTGAGGTGCTGAAACGCAGTCTGATTTTCTTAGACATTAAGTTAAGTACTGATAATTTCAATAGCAACAAGAAATAAACTCTCACGCGAAAGAACAAAAAGTGGCTTAACCCCTCTTAATTAGGTTAAAAGAACAATAACACCTCCAATGTATTTATAGTAACTATATATCCATTGCATGCTTCCAAAAATTCTAAATTGTGTAGAGAAAGTAAATTATTTAACTAAAGCACAAAGCAATTATATTCATGAATTTATATTGAAAGTTAACATTTTTTATTACAAGTACTGTATTTGAATAACTGCCATGCCAATCCAAATTTGAATTCATTTTTTGCTGCTGTTCCTGTTACTTTAAATAACTTTTTTCCAAAATATTTTGCCTTTAAAAATACTCCCCCCAAAAGTTTTGTTTTTGATGAGAGATTCTCTTTGTTATGCTATGCAAAATATTCCTTAGCTCTGCCAATATAAAACTTAAAAAAACTTTCTCTGTGCAGTATGAAATATGATTCTGTCAAAAGCTTAATGGTTAGGGAAAGGTACAATAAAATATGTTTTACAAATGTATAAATCCATATAATTTGGTATCAAGGTACATTATATATATTTAATCTGTTTTCTCTTGAACTGCTTTGATTTATCAAAATGTCCAAAAAGAATGTTGGGCTTGATAAATCAACTTGACATAATAAAGTGAAATAGAAATTTAAGCCTAAAAGAACCTTAGCTTCAAATAAGGCATACATTATTTTTACAAAAATAATATTGATATTTATCAAGTGAATTTATTCTATAAACAAAATAAAAGATATCTGCTTCTTTATATCACAAAGGACATAATTTTCCTTGTTGGTCTTTTCTAGTGATAGATGATATGTAATATTGGCAGCATAACAAACCTAAACCATGTCAACTGTTTACATTTATTAAATAAGGAATTGTGCACTTATTTTGAAAATGGCAAGGTCAGATAAAGACACCTGATAAAGGGAGGTTTAGGGCCACTCTGAACTGTCAAGTACACCTTACACAAGCCAATAAAATGGCCATAATCCAAAACAAAAAGCAGTGGAGTGTTTCTGTGACATTAAATAGATTAGATAGACAGTTGGCATGTGACATAGTTATCAGTGGACTAACTAGCTGGTGAAGTCCTAACAACCTCTGTGTTAAGGTTCAGAATGCTTGTGTCTAAACAACATATAAAATCTACCATTATTTCTAAAAGAAACCTAAATTCTGTTTGAATAGTCTTTCAGCAATATAATACCTAGAAATAAGAGTGACTGTAGATTGGCTTTAATGAACAGTTGGATAACTGTCGCTCCACTCTCATTTTGAATATATCAGGGCTTACTACAAATGTCCAGAGGGTTTGGGAGAAACTTGAAGTGAATATGGATGATGTCAATAAACTAGAAACTTAAGTAGTGATGCAATCAGAAAGCTAGTATGAAATTAATTTCTCTAGAAGGTGGGCACTCATACTTTATTTTACAAGTTGTTTATTTACCAGTTAATTCAGGAGAAACAGCCTAATTACATTGATATAGCTATTTTTTCCTATATGCAAAGCTATTCAAAGACAATTTTTTTAGCCAAAAGTGTTCACCTGTTTTAGGCTGGGGAAAAAACTCATTATTCCCTATGGAGCTGGTCCTATCATTTAACCATATCTGAAAAAAATGTTCCATCTAAAAAGTATATCAGTATGTGATGGAAGTTGAACCTAATAGAAAAACACAGCTAAGTGTGCCACTTTCAACTGACTGATATTAGCCAATCACAATTTATTTTTAATGGGAAACACTTTCGTCTGTCCTTTATAAATTAGGGATATTACAAAGTACAGGGGAAATGAAAACAGGATCAAACTAATCAAAAAGTTGAAAATGATCTTAGTAAATGAACCCCCTACACCCCCCCCCCCCCCCCCAATTGATTGCTGTTGCTTGGAACGATCCTTTTCTACCTTGATTCAGTACATCTAACCTGTGCTGAAAGCTGTTTCCCCATTTCTGCAGCCATCCTAAAAGCTTTAATGCAATTTACTGCAGCTCCGTTTTCTCCTTAAACTTTGAATAATTCAGTACCGCTCTCTATGCAACAAAGAGCACACTGTTCCAAAGCAGCATTACTCATCATATGTATCTGCACTCCACTGTAGCTTTTCTCATTTTTAGGAAGTGCAGTTGTTCATTATCGGAGTAAAAAGCAGTTTTCAATGACTTTCTCTTTCTTGCTAATAAATTGGGACTGTAGACATCTGTGAAGAACATCTCTGCAGGTATTTGCTAGAACTTCCTCAATAACATTCTAAATGTTAAACCAACATATCATTTCCCAGAGATTTTATCTTCGTTACAATGATATAATGTCAGTATTGTGGTGTGATGACTGTTCTCTGACAATCCACAAAGACCAAGGACCTACAATCGTCTTGTTAAGACATTTTACTATATATATATGACCTGTAATTCGCACTGAGCTTTTACAGCCTCTTTCTTGCCTACGGATGTTGATATTTAATAAAATGTCAGAATATTATGTTTTTCAGAGTATGCTTTTTTTATTTTTACTACGACATAAACTATCATTCTGCTATAATAATTGTTAAATGCTAATGACTGTTTGAGTATTTTTTTTTTGTATTGTTTTTCAACAGAAAACGTTAATAATAGATTATAGAAATGATGTTATTCCAAACAGCCCTAGATTAAGATATAAACAGAAATCAATTCGTTTCAGAAATCATCTTTATTTTTTTTCAAATCTATGGACCTCACTTTTCAAATACCATTTCTTCCTTTTATTTTTTTCAGTGACCTTCTAAGTATATAAAAAAACAAAACTATAATAAATATATTGTGACCTTGGCTACTTAGAAATGTGCATTTAACCAATGCTGCCAATCTTTGATAATTCACACAATTCCTGCACAGTCACATAATTATTTTGCTCAAAAAAAAATAGTTGTAATCCATAATGTAATCCATACAATCTAAAAGTGATAAAGATCACTAAAAAATATATATAAATGTATACTTTTGGACAATGTTGATACACAAGCAAGTACCAGGGGCAGAAGCACCCCTGGACCAATAGAAGGGGTGGGCACCGGGTACACGCTGTCATACTGGAGAGGTCGAGGTGGAAGCAGTCGAGCCCCCTGGGGGTGGGACCTAATTGTATTTGCAAATTTTGTGACCCCTATTGTAACATCACTGTATACAAATAGAAAAATCTGCATTCTTAAAGGCAAATGTACACTAATAAAATCGGTAAATTTACCAATATCGCAATATCGAAATTTTACCAATATCGATATTGCGATATTGGAATTTCAGCCGTTCTTCCATTGAAATCAATGGTTCAGCCGAAATTTGATATCGCGATATCAGTAGCATCGATATCGCAATATCGGTAAAATTCCGATATTGCAAAATCAATGATATCGATATTGGTAAAAACCCGTTCGATATCGATGCTGTCGCTTTTAATAAATTTCATCCTTTAAATGTACATTCTACCTCTGCATAGACATTTTTCGGATAAAAAATGGCTGTCTTAAATGTATTAAGTGAATCTGATAGCAAAGGCAGGCTACAAATGACTTACCTAAATTGATTTCACAGTAAAATCCTTTTTGGAGATGAAAAGTGAAGATATAACTTGTTGCAGTGTACTTTCCTGTAACCAAAAATATGTCTGCAATGTTATTTATACGACATTGAACATTTGTCTAGCATTATCATATCACCTTGCAAATACATATTTTCAATAGAGAACCCTCATGGTTTGAACAGCTCTTTCACAATAATGTCTTTTTATTTTCCATATATGTTACTATGTATATTTTATATATTGTACCAATCCCAGTCTTTCTGTCAATAATAAGTTGAAAGGTTAAAAACGTTAAATTATCATAAAATATAAATGCTTGTAATTTTTCAAGGGATAAGCACAATATTTTTAACAAGACGACATTTCTTTGCATCGTATTTCTGCCTCATTCATTGCTAGTATGTGAGTAGGTTTTAAGAAAAGTAGGTTTGAAGAAAACAATGCACAACTTAATGGAGAATTAAAGGCTTGTCTGGTTAAGGGGAGATACTTCCCGATCAAGGTTTTATTTTCCAGCACTGCCTTCTGTTGTCACTATTAAGCCGATCTCTTCTGTGGTGCAAATTTCTTTGATCCTCTTCACTTCCTACTTGCTGTTCAAACTCACTGAAGTGAACATGCTCAGAAGCAGAATTGTAATGTAAAACGGCTCCTAAGTATGCTCATCTTTGTGAGTTTGAATCTGTAATAATACTGTGACACCTTGTCTGAAATTTATGGCAGCATAAAACAACACTGAAGACTATTAAACAGTTTATGTTTTTTTTTTTGTTTTTTTTAACATTAGAAGAGGATTACCTCAACTGGAATAAATGGAGGATGGTCTTGCACACTGAGGGGAACTGGTGTAACTGATAAAATGTTTGCACCTTCCTTTCCTTGTTTATTATTTTGGGTGAAAAATAGATAAAAAACCAATGTCTTTTGTAAAAGCCCCATTCCTCCTGATTAAAATACCACATGTGTATCAGTAGACACTGTTTCCTACACAGCAGAACCTTATAATTGAAAAGAGAGCTTTATGAGATTTTACCCTAAAAAAAACTGGTATTTATGCCTAGGAGTTAACTTGTACCATTTACAATGAAAATACCCCCATAAAACTCATGTTCCTACAAACTACATATCTCAGACTAGGTATACATATTCTGTCTATAAATGTCTAAAATATGTATGTAAAACATAAAACAAAAAAGTTAACTTCATGCAAAATGACAATAAAAAAAGAATGCTCAAAATCCTCCATGCATAATGCTATCCAACGTACATGGGTATATAGACAGAGTGTACAAGAGTAGGCACATGTACTTTCAGTTGTAGCCCATAGGCCCCACCTAGTAGATATTCAGTCAAAACAACAATTTCCTTTTCAAATACCTCCAATAAACTATATATTTTACAAACGTACACATATTCAGCTATCTACCAGATTTGTTGCTGTGGATGCAGTTTTGTGGATTCGAAAACCCCACATAAAAAAATGCAGGGTCAAAACAACATTTCTTTTAAACATCAACACAAATAACAAGCTGAACATGTAATAATAATGTCTTCTAAGGGAACAATACCCAACATCTGAGATAACCTATAAGGGATTGTTTCCAAAATAAAACAAGCATGCAAAAATAATTTCACATACATTTTGGATACACCCAATAAAATAAATATTTCCTGAAAGTACACAGTTTTAGCTATTCAGGCATGTCATGCTTGTTAATATTCTGGATGCAAACTCTTGTGGCTCCAGACAGCTTCCTGCAAAAATAAGCAAAATGCAGAGTCAAAACAGCACTTCTTTGAAATGTCAACATTAAAACCTCCCAAAATGAAGCTAAATATGAAAGGGCCATGTAATCTGAATAGAACAATGCCCAGTATGTATGGATATTTCTAATGGTACAGTCTCTAAAAAGCAAAGATTAAAGAGAGCAAACAAGTTCCCTTGGTTTTGGAGATTCCAAATTTGACATTTCAAAAAGCAGCAGTCTTGGCTTTACATTTATTCAAGAAAACATAAGAAACTGTTAATTTCCTCAAGCGTTTGCATCTGTTACAAGTATCTGCAGCATGACTGCAGAATGCAATGCTGCTGTGTTAATCTGTGTTAATAATAAAGAGATGGATCACACATTTGGTCGGCTGTACAGTCATTTTAATCTGATCATGTTAGACATATTAGAAAAGATACAATCAACATAAAGTTTTCCATATGCTGCCCTTTTATATACAATCTAATATTCTGACATGAATATAAATAGATGCTACCTGTGTTAATAAATACTCAGCATTCAAGTTACAGCACAAGCATGTAGGCCTCAGATTGCTATACTCCATCATTTAATCTTTAAACAATTATAACATTGAAATAAACTTCCAAAAAACAAACAAACAACCAAATACAACTATATTTAACTGCAAATGCAACAATAAATTCTCTTATGTTTTACCATTAGATAATGAATTAACCTGTGTTAACAGAGAAGAGAAGGATCACAGATCTTGTCTGTTGCAGAGTAATTTTGATCTGAGACAGACTATACATCCCCCAACCTTTCAGAAAGCTTGAGCTCACTCTAGTGACAGCTAGAATAAGCACTAAACTATAATGCAATTACACTTCCAGGAATCTGTGTCCACAACAGCATACATGGCATGTCAAAATATCTAAAGGTGTGTATTTTCAGGAAGCACACACTTTGTTAAGCCTTAAATGAAAATTAAGGGACTGCGTTGGCAAAAACAACTATAGGGTGTTATTTTAGCTGCAACTACAGAATGCACTTACTTTAAATTTTTTAGCAGAGATTGACTGCTTGGTGCTGGTCCACTAGTGTAGGAACTGGAGAAGAAAGAGGGAATACAGAAGCACAAGTCACATGTGCTCCAGGGTTCATTATTGGGCAGTGTGCCCGTTTAAGCCACAGGAGCCCAACAGCCCCACCCCCTTTACTACAATTCTAACAGATTGGGAACAGTGGGCAGCCCATAAAGTGGACAGCGCTCAAAGGGTTAAATGTCAAACACATATGCAGTCTGCATGTTGCATGTTATGATCAATAGGTTTATATACAGACTGCTGATTGTTCTTTTTTCAATTAATCAAGAAATTCAAAGAATGCATTGCAGCAGGGGTGATATAGACCTGTTTTACAGTAATCCTTTTCACTTTCTGTCCTTGTGTTTTGGTGAATTGAGCAAACACAGTAGCAGTTTTACTTCATTACATATGTCTTTTTATCAGATTTATTTAGTATGGTGAAAAGAGCCCGCAGGTGTTAGTATTACTTTAAGGAGTAATTTTTTGGGAACAATTTATGATCCAGCAACAGTTTTAATGATGCTCTAAACCAGTGTTACACAAACTACGGCCCGCAAAGCATAGGTATCCGGCCCGCATCGGTGTTGACCTCAGGTATAATGCAGCCATCCGCTGAAGCTTCTGGGATATGCGACTTTACCTAAATAAAGTCACATATCCCAGGAGCTCCGGCGGCAGAAGACCTCCGGGGGGCAGGCAGATAGCCACATTATACCTCAGCACCGCACCACATATCCCAGGAGCACCGGTGGCAGGAGACCTCCGGGGGGCAGGCAGATAGCCACATTATACCTCAGCACCACACCACATATCCCAGGAGCTCCGGTGGCAGGAGACTTCCAGAAGGCAGGCACAAAGACAAGAGATGAGAAGCAGGACCCTCTAAAGTCACAAATCCCAGGAGCTTTGGTGGCAGGCAGATAGCCGCATTATACTCAGCTGCACCAAAGACAAGTCGGCACACAGGTACTTTACTATGTAAAAGTGTCATAGTTGTAACTTTTAAATTTGTTGCGACTTTGATGTGGTCCTTGTCACACATGCCGCAAATTTATATGGCCCCCAGACTAAAAAAGGTTGGGCATCACTGCTCTAATCTATAGAGAAGGCATATAGGCATTTGTATTCCTGTTGCAGATATTTTAGATTTTCACTTAAGATCTCCTAAGGTCCCTGCCTCCAGTATGTTCATCAGATATTCATTTGTAGGATATTTGTTTTCAAGGTAACATTTTATACTGTAAAATTTAGTCCTAATCATTCCAAATTGTATTAAACTGACTAAATGCTCAACCTTGCATCAACCTGGAAAAAAGTCAAGGAAGAAAGTGCTATACAGTTAAATCAATCCAGAATTATTGGGAGAGATTACTTATTTCCCATATCTAAATGCACAGAGTCTACCCGGATTTGCTTCTTTCATTAATATTCTTGCACTTCTGGGTGACTCTTTAGCTGTTATAAGTAGGGGGTCAGCCTAAAGACAGCAACCTGGGGGTTTGTTCCCTTGCTGCAAAGACCATACCCCCTTGCAGGGGTTAAGCATGAAGACATGAGATTCCTTAGACACTGCTCCTTGGTATGAACCAGTGGTAACCCTACTGTACTGTGGTACAGAGAATCCACTATCAGTCCCATGGCAAGTAGCTCATGGGAGCACAGAAACAGAGAACACTAGTGGCTGAGACATAATAACAGGAGTATAAAAATAACTGCCATGTCAAACCAAATAGAAACATAGCAATATAAATAATAATTTTCTTTTTCTTGTATTACTGGTCTTTTACAGAAAACAAGCAACCATGTCCTGTATCTATATAACAGTTACAAAGACAATACAACTCCATAAATAAAGATAAAGCAATTTTTACCAACAAAGTTCCCCTGGATCACAAGATGTACATGTTACAGAAAAAAAAACATCTTTTAGTTTTTAAATCTGTTTTATTTAGATACTGTAATTACATGTGGGATTTCTGTCGCAAACATTTCATTTTGATAATCACAGCAAATGACTAGAAATGCTACAAAGTACTGTGGGGAATAAATACAATTCTACCCTACTATGACAAAGCCAGAAGGTTTACAATTAAAGAGGAGGGTTATGATACTAGGATGAAGAGGGCAACCAAGTTAATTTGTCATGTTTTGTTGTTTTACTACATTACAAAGGTGAGTGGATATTTACATGCAATGTCTGTTGGATTCCCCACTCTTTTTCCACATCCCCCGTCAAGATACAATTTCTGTGCAGAAACAAATAATTCAACATCATCTTAATAAAAGGATCTACATCTAACTTCCTACTTCACTTTCACTTTGGCTTGAACTATCTGAATTACACAATAATGTATAAAGCTGGGATATCTTTTGTATTGTACTGTATTATTTTGAAATAAAATATTATTTTGTTTTCTTTTTAATTTATCAGACATAAGCTAACTTTTGAATAAACCTACACACTATTAGCATCACCTTTATTTAAAGAAAATTCGATGGGGCTGCCTTAGTCCTTTGCTATTATCTTCATTCTACATCAGATAAATCTGAATAAGCAGCATTGCCAAACAGTCAGTACATTTACTGACAGTTCGTAAGAATAAGGTCAAAGTTTCATGTGTCAGTCAGAAAAAAGTTCAGATCAGTAAAATATATGGACCTGTTAACTGTACACGCATAATGTTCCCTGATGTATTTACGTTATTGTTTTACATTAAAAGTAAATTACTTCTAATCCCTTAACCTCTTTTTGCTCTTAAAACAGCTGCGATTTAATGGCATATAAAAATGTCAGTAAAAATATTGCATGTAAGTTTGAAAAATGTCAGTAATAATATGTGAAGATGTTCTTATATATCCTCCTTGTACATGGAGAAAAACAGACATGTATGTTCAGATAAATAAATGAGTTATGGGCAATGCATAGCCCATGATAAAGGCATAGGAATATTTCTATAAAAGTTACTTTATTTTGTATTCCTAATACACTGCTGGGGCTTGCACTTTGTTTATTCAGCACAACCATGAACTGATAAAGTTCACTTTTACGGCACTATGTTCTTTTAGCAATGTACATTTCAAGCATTTATTTGCTTTGGTTGGCAGGGAATAAACTACAAAACAGCATATAAATGTGAAGTGACACACATAAAACTGCAATACCCAGTGGTCCCCAATGACTACTTTTGCCCTAAGCTTTAAAACTGTGCTTGCTATGCTTTAAATATAATCATGTAATTTACTCAATAAAATGAAGAAAAGAAATTCTATACTGTAATTGTTAATGATTCCAGCATAAATATTATGTGAAACCTAAATATTTCAGTAAATATGAGTAGTAAATATTTCAGTCTCCAGTTTAAATATTGCTAAAGATATAACTGATAGAGATAGCTGTGGTTTTATCAGTTTAACTATTGCTCCCACACTGACTTATATCCTTTGGCTCGTGCTTAAACTGCATCTGATTATTTTCAATTAGCAGAAGGTGGACCCATATTTTCTGCCCAAAATGAACCATTCTGTTGCCAAAACAACTATCATTATTATGGGGGTCATTCATTAAAGTCCAAACTGTCGTGTAAATGCCCATATTCGCATACTTTCATGACTTCTCTAACTCCGCTTATTCAGCAATATCTGCAATATGATGAATTTGCGACAAATTCTGACGCTTACACCAGTCGCGGACTTACGGAGTTCTTGGCATCAATTTGCATGTGCATGCACAGGTAATTTGGATATTCAGCATGTGATGGAGTGTGTCAAAGGGCGGATTCTGCAGGATGTAATGCTCCGAATTCACCTGTCTGCCTTCGAGTGACGAATTGAGGGGTTTGGTGGCAGGGCTCCAGTGTTGCATAAGGTGACTATTCATTCAAAACTAACAATGGCGACTGCGACTAAATTAGTTTACTACTAAACATGAACTATGTACAAGATGACATATAAAAATAAGTATTTTTCACTTATACTGTATAGAGTTAGTGGGATATGATGAGACTGACGTCACTTCCCTTCACTGGATTAACTCTCCTCACTCCGCATGACTTCTCAGCCTACTATTGTGCGACTGATTACGACGTACAATGTGTTACGACTGCGTCTGTCGCTGTCTGCTGCTTCATGAATAAGGAGAAGTGAATTAATGACTTCCTAGTCATATTGACATAAACAGACACAAAATCACTATACTAGGAGAATTCAGCCTTTAATGACTGACCCCCTATACTGTATGTAGTATTAAGGCCCTTGCAAAGCATTCCTAGGTGTAAATATTGTAGTGGATGCATAACTTTAAAAAAGTTATTTGGTGTGTTAAAATTGGATTGAATAATGAAAACTGCAGCCTTTTGACCCTGTCTTCTGTGCCCTGATGTTATTGGGTAATTGAGCAGGGGAGCAGAAGGTTATATTAGGTTTAACCAATGAGTGGTTGTTTTTCTGGAGTACTGTTGGTGCTGCACCAGTCCAAACAAACATTGCATTTTTCACAGAGTTCTGAATGTGTCAAATAACTCAATGCCATAAATTTTCATAAAGTGCATGCGCAGTCGAAAGAAAAAATCAATCTTTACATGCACTTCAAGAAAATGTAGGCGAAATGAGCAAGGGGCGGGGACTTATGACGCAGTACATGTCATAAAAAGGGGAGCAAGAGAGCTGCAACTGCAGTTTTTATCTCATAATCCTGGGCTGAGGATCATGAGATGAAAGTTGAAAGCAGCAGTATACTTAGAGGGTTATTGGCTATAGTCTGATTTGTTGTGTAAAGGTGTGAATTCACCATCTATAGACAGTAGCAATAGACTACTACTAAATAGTAAAGACTACTACTGTCACAACTTCATTATGGGTATATTGTGGCGGTTGCGACCGACTTTACTATGGGAGTATTGTCGGGTCATGACGTTAAAATCGTCATGGTCGGGGATTTGCTATGGGAATCCACTGTTTGAGAATTCGACAGTCGAATTCTCACTTTAGCCAATAACTCCCTTAGTGTTCTGCTGCTAGATCCATCAGGTAAGTTTGATATTTTACTATAGTTCTCCTTTAAGTCACAAAACAGCAATATAAACATATACAATGATACATTAACATGAAGGAAAAAAGACTTTATTCAGACTTAATTATCAATAAAATTGCAGTTGTGGAAGCACAAAAATAATTTTATTATTTTAGAATTCTCAGAACCCACCTGACTTTATTGTGTGCTTGTTATGTCTTGAAAAATATAACCAAGGACAACTATGTAATCATGCGTATTAATAATTCAGGTTGACTTTTTGTGGACACGAGAAATGTGAAGCTTTGATTCATTGGATTATGAAGTCAAGAATGTATAATTTATTATATATATGATATGTAAAAATGAGGATCTGCATGCAAGGTTTACTCATTTAAATCTCAAACAGAATAAAAAAAGAGTTTGAGTGAGATATACTATACTGATATGAACATAATTCTGAACAATATATAATTCACCCCAAAAATTAATCCTTGCCAGTTGCATTGCAAGTTATTATCGTCGAAAAGACCGATCCGATCTCGGCTTTTCGAGTTAATCCCGCAAGATTATCGTATGAGTTTTTCAATCGAAATTTCCGATTAGTTGTATGGCTACATTTCCATCTAAAAATTCAATCAAAAACCTTGAGTGATAACCTGGCAGGTTCAACCCAAGATCTCATGGGATATGCTCGAAAAAATCCAAGATCAGTCTTTTTGATGTTAATAACTTTTGCCCTAAATATGAAGTACATTTCTTGGCACCATTACATAGCAACATGCCCGGACAGGGCAAAAAAATTATGAAGAGAGACTTAAAAAATGAGGCCATGAGTGATTAGAGCGTAACACAATCAGTTTCTATAAGAAATATAGGAAATATTTTAAGAAATTGTTCATTTCTAAAGCTATAATAAAGACACATGAAAAAAGTTTTGATTTTTATCTGCAAGAAAGGTTCTTTACTGTAGGAGCTGCAAAATTGGTGAATAGTTTTTAGCAGGAGCTGGTTACGGCAGAATCACTGAAGTCATTCAAAAAAGGTTGAAATAGTTTCATTTTCATCCTCAAAGTGATTCTGACACATATCAATGTCCTGCAGTTAATATAGATTTAATAGCTCTGGGATCTAAATGAAAGTACTGTGCTTTATTTAGAACAAGAAAACGTCAAATTTTAACCATTGCAGCATAAAATATTCAGTAAGTCTTGAGATGAAATAGAGTAATGTACAAGGCAACAAGTTAAAAAAAAACGTCTAAAGTATTAGGTTGTCAATGTCTTCTCTTGTGAGGTTTTTCTAAGAAGAGAGGAAAAAAATGAAAGGGAAATATTGGACAGAATAGAGGAAGAACAATACAGAGATAGAAATCTGATATTAAGGTTTAACTGGAAATCTATGTTGTCTCCATAGAGACAACAAATCTAAAACAGTTTGTGAGCCATACATACATTAACTAAAAAACTAAGCATGCAATTAAAATTTGTAAGACGTGGATGAGGAACATTGAATTTATCATGCAGAGCTACAGTAACAGCTGATTATGCAAACTGAAACTACTGGTCCTGTAACTCTCAAATGAGTTACAGGACCAGTGACACCAACAACATTTTTTTTTTATAATATAGTACTTGAAAAAATTGTTATCTTTGAAGTTGAATGATTTTTTTTTTTCTTTTTTCTTTTGGTCTGGTTTTATCTTTACTGAAAGCAGCCATATTGTTAAAGAAACCTTTCCCAGTTCTGTTGTCTTTTTCTGTTACTTTAGATAATACATATTCAGGAAGCGTGCATGAAAGCCTTATTTGTAAATAGCTAAATATCATTATTTATAGACACAATTTTTGGAAGACAAATTAAATATAGAGTAACTGTACATGCATATGAGACATTTTAATTTTTTGTTGTTACTGGTTTTTTTTTTAAGCAGGAGTTGCTAAACTGCTTTGAGAGTAGATTAAGGATTCCAGAGAAAATGGGGATATTAATATAATGTTTAACCATAATATGATGCATGTTGTTTATTTTAGGAAAACCTGGGATAACCTGTACAGGGATAGTTTTATGGAGTTCTAATTGGGCAATTGCTCATGGCCCAATTGTATGTGGCCCCCTTTCATTATTGCCCAGGGGTCTGATCTGTAAAAAACTCTTGTTTAGTACATAATATATGATTTTAAGGGGCTAATTCACCATTGTGCGTGGTGAGCTGCAAAGCTTGCGGCTCACTAAGCACATGGTGTTATGCGCCCGCTGATGTCCTACACGCGGACATCAGCGAGCGCATTAAAGGAATTTCAGTCTCGGCGAGAACACTCGAGTCTCCTTGCTGAGACTGAAATTCCTTTAATGCATTCGCTGATGTCCGCGTGCAGGACATCAGCGAGCGCATAACACCATGTGCGAAGTGAGCCGCAGGCTTCGCAGCTCACTATGCACAATGGTGAATTAGCCCCTTTAATGTTATAAGGGAGCTATCTTCTGCTACCAGGAGAATATGGAGTGTTTTAGGTCTAATTATTTAAAGTAGTGCCATAAGTATTGGTGTATCAAACAACATCTAAGAATGCATCTAACAATATGCAACATCAACATTCTTTATAAGAATATTTGTTATTGCATTTTAAGAGTGAACAGGCATTATATAAACAAGTAAATAAGAGCAGCCATTTTACCTAGAATTTTGTCTTTTTAACTTAAAATAATAATAAAAAAGTATGTGTGCATTGAGGGACAAAGTTTAGGGATAAAGCTTGTAGATCTGCAATTTACTGTGTGGGTTGAAAGCAGATTGCTGAGTTGCAATATTGTTAGATGCCTTCTGCGCCAAGTTTAGCTTCTAGAACTTTAGCAATTACAGTAAATTAGCAGTCTCTGCCAGTGTTTGTCAGGTAATAAGGTAGGAGTAGCTCTTCTTAGATGAAACTAAAAGATCCTTAAAACTGTTAACAAAACTTTTACAAGTGATCTTAGTTCTCATCCAGTAAGAGAACGTTAAAGACCACTTTAGCTAAACTAGTTATAGTAGATTCTAGGTCACTTAGCTATTCCAGAAATAAGATTAGAAAATATATTAATGATAATTAGAATAGGAAACAGATGAATAATTAGTGTAGTTTTAGGAATCAGTAAGGCAATAGCTTGGTTTAGTACTCCCCTGGGTGTAGTCGTTTTGTAGTGTTAGGGATAGCCCTCTTAAAAGATCACAATAAAAGTTTCCATTTTGTCCAAGAATCTCCAAAAATTTCAAATTGCATAAGTTGGAATTGCAGATGGGCATCTAGAGATGAACACTGGCACCTGGTGGTAGTGTGAAAGAGCCTACTGCATAAGAAAATGGCCCATTGCTGTGTATACATCATTAGAAGACAGATTGCTACCAGGATATTTAAAGAACACTGTAAGAAGCAATGTATCTTAGAAATGAACAAAATGTACATCATGAATATACATTATTTAAACCACATTTTTACATTTCTATAGGAATGTATCTTCTCTAGAGAACTATTTTATGATAATATAGGGCTAGTTTCCTGATATGCACAAGATACTGTATGAATTTTTAGCAGTTTTTACGATTATTAGATGTCATTGAGAAGCTCCAAGATTGCATAAGGCTGCATTTTATTGTGATTTCATTATTATTACCATTTTAATCAACACCTGTAAATGTCAGACTTTGAAAATGGAAATGGTTATTAAATTAGCTGTACTGCATTAAAGTCTACAAAAATAACACTTGTAACTGTTTCATTTGAAAACTATCTTTTTGTTGAATAAATGCTGATAAATACCTCATATTTTTGAACATCATAAACTGAAATGAAATTGCTACTCCCTGGTTTCTCCTCCTAGCATCCCCCCCAAGAGGAACTCTTTGCTTTTCATACCTTAGGAAAGGATTGATGCTGTCTTGTTGTCACACAATTAAGTTATATATATAAACTGATAATTCAATAACATACCTAAGGTGTTAAAGACATTTTAATAGCATTGAACAGTGGTCGGAAAAGTGCGGCTCACGAGCCACTTGCAGCTTTTTAGCTGCCTTGTTGTGGTTCGGAGTGCACTGTTGAAGCCCCGCCCATGACTGCCGATGGCTCTTCTGATTGGCCGTCGGTGGTAATGTGGTTGGGAGAGGGCACGCCTCCCTCTTCCAGCGGCTCACAAGATAGTTGTTGCCGCTGGAGGAGGGAGTGAAATGGCCCCCTCCACAAACAACTTTGCCGAGCCCTGGCATAGGACCATAGAGAGTACAACATGAATTTTAAAAAAATCCATAATATGTTCTTAATTATCCTAACCAATTGAAAAAAATTATTCAACCTAAAACATACAATTGTGAACATATTTTTACAGCATGTTTGCAAATCAATAACTTGCTTTTCAAGTGTTTATATCAATTATTACATTTCATGATGATAAATCAGCCAATTGTCGAGAGACAAACACAGAATTTATATTCTACTTTCGGTAGATAACCTCTTTGGGCTACTGATTCTGCTTAGACTTAAACAAACATGTTAATGGAAAATGGGGATATGGGAATCCAAACGGTAAATTAAAATCTGTCATTCATTTTATAGACAGATTGTCTGGGAATATAATAAACAGATCTTGCACAAAGCCCAATATAAACTGCATAACATTTACTTGAGGTAATTCTTTCTGCTAAATGAACATTTCATGCTTTGTTTCTGTAAATTGCAGCACCTAATCATTGCACTGTCATGGTAATAATTTCTACATGCCAGGCTTATCTGATATAATTACACCAACATATTCCAGTTCTACTTCCTGTTTATCTTTGAATCTAAAATCTACTAGATTTTCTCACCTGTTCAGTATTAAAATGTTTTTCATATACTGTATTAAAGTAAGATGCCGTCTATATTACTTTATTTAAATTTATTTAAAGGTTTTTTTATTTTGCATCTATATAATGCTAACATTTTCAGCGGTGCTTTACAGAGTTTAATCATTTACTTAATCTCTGTAAAGCCCTGACTAATTCACTTCCTGTTCTTGTTGGATTTTGGGGAATTGAATAAGTGCAGCAGCAGAATTCTGATGTAAAACTGCTACTGTGCTTGCTTGTGTATGGACCCCCTCCGGAATTCCTGCATTGATTGTGAGTACCTTGGGTTGGCAATCCTATAGGGGCAGCTACTTGGTGAATATACCTATCAAAGAAGTATTTGTGCCTGCATTTATTATATTATTTATACTGTATCATATCATCATTTATATGCCGCACATAAAAAAAAAAAGCCGCACTGTGTAAACCTATGGGACTTACCTGTTGCTGGCCACATTAGCGTATGACACGAGTGCAAGCATACCGGAATGATTGACATCGCATTTTTGGCAGCGTATATATGCCACGCACAAAATGCGTCTGGACAGGACACTGAGGGAGCGTTCACACTATATCAGGTAAGTACAGTAGAAATGAGCATCTAGAGCAGCGGTTCTCAACCTGTGGGTCGCGACCCCATTTGGGGTCGAATGATGATTTGCCTGGGGTTGCCTAAGACCATTGAAAATATAAGGATTAAATGTGATTGCCCAATAATAATTAATAAATGGGGGTCGCCAAATCACGGGGAATTATACTAAAGGGTCACGGCAATAAAAAGGTTGAGAACCACTGATCTAGAGAATACAACAGACTGAAATACGCTGGCATATTTTCTAGATGCACAGCGCATATACGTGCTATGTGAACCTAGCCTAACTGTAACAAAACATTGCTCATTTAAACTTACATGTCCTTGCTGATTATTGGGGCTCATAGAGTGATTTTTGCAATTTGCAGTCTTGGTGCTCTTGGCCCTTTCCTGATATAAGCCTCAGGCTGCACTTGAGTTTCCCAGTTGAGAAGAGGAGTTTTTTAATCGTAATGTTTCAATCTCATGTTTCTTAAGGTAATTATGATTGATTCTAATCTAAAAATACCTTGCTTTTCTACCTGTAAAAAAAATTTCTGGGATTAATCTTTTGCTGCCAAACTTACTTTAAACCTTTAATTTTTTTTCTCTGGTCCCTTTTAAAACCATAAAATTTTAATCAAACTTTGGAACACCATTATCATTATTTGTCATATGTCTTGTAGCTCCTAACTTGATACACCAGGCATTGGTTGTTACACCAGGCATTATTTGTTACACCAGGCATTATTTGTTACACCAGGCATTGGTTGTTACACCAGGCATTGGTTGTTACACCAGGCATTATTTGTTACACCAGGCATTGGTTGTTACACCAGGCATTATTTGTTACACCAGGCATTATTTGTTACACCAGGCATTATTTGTTACACCAGGCATTGGTTGTTACACCAGGCATTATTTGTTACACCAGGCATTATTTGTTACACCAGGCATTATTTGTTACACCAGGCATTGGTTGTTACACCAGGCATTGGTTGTTACACCAGGCATTATTTGTTACACCAGGCATTGGTTGATACACCAGGCATTATTTGTTACACCAGGCATTGGTTGTTACACCAGGTATTATTTGTTACACCAGGCATTGGTTGTTACACCAGGCATTATTTGTTACACCAGGCATTGGTTGTTACACCAGGCATTGGTTGTTACACCA
Organism: Pipa parva; assembly: GCA_019650415.1. Lineage (NCBI taxonomy): Eukaryota > Metazoa > Chordata > Amphibia > Anura > Pipidae > Pipa > Pipa parva. The sequence goes on from WMED01002182.1 coordinate 20,797, forward strand.
GGTATTGGTTGATACACCAGGCATTTGTTGATACACCAGGCATTGGTTGTTATGAGTTGTTATATCTACAGCTGGGTAGTCACTGGATTCCCCTAGTTGCTAGGGTGCAGCTGAAACATACACCCACTGTTTCTTCCACAAAATACACCTACTGGTTTTCTGCATGCTTTTCTAATAAGGGCTCAGACCTCATCATAAATTTATATCAAGTATTGAGCCTTCTGTCAACCAGGGGGGAAGATATCAGAGTAGTCCAATCAGTGAGCCTTTTAACTAAGGCACTAAATATGCACTTGAGAAGTATTTATTGATATGATTAGGCAGTGCTTCATTATTTACTGAGGATCCCTTCTCACCTACAGCTGACAACAGGATCCATCACAGAAGTCTATGATGTTTGTAAATTTCCATCATGAATAGTATCTTCACTGTTTGCAGCTACCATTGATTTTGGATGCTTCTTTCTTTTATTGAGCTTATGACTTTCAGTGCTGACTTTATTGCAGTCCTTGGGTCCAAAATATTTTAGCAGACAAGCAGATATTACAAACTATGTGGAATCTTTATTACAGCAGATACATTTCCAGCTTCATTTGCACATAGCCCCATTTACTTTCACCTATTGATTGCACATTTTGTTATGCTGTGAATGGGGTTAAATCACTCGTTGGCACCTCCTAGAATTCTATTGAAGGAGTCAAATCCAATTCTGCCTATACTGCCTCAGCCATGGGGATCCTAATTTATTACAGACTTGTTGCAATATAGAATGGATTTAACCAATACAATGAAAATGTTAGATTTATTTATAGAAGATAGGGCTGATCCTTCCCAAGACTTAATTATTTTTCACCTATGCATCCATTTAAGGTTTAGGGCCTTGCAGGTCAATAGGAGAATGCTAACTCCTTGTGTGGAGTGTATAACCATAATATCCAATATGCAACTATATGTATAATATGATCTCTACTGGGTTGTGATACTTAACTAGGTTGCAAACCTCAGTGCTTGAACTCAGTTATTTTATATTAATTTTCACCATACACTCTATGTAGCAGTGTGTTGACACCACTACATTTTTTAATAGTTCTAATTTTAGAAGCTGGTTCTAATCTGTTACTATGCCAGCGCTTTTTCATACGCAACCATCCAGTCATTTAATGTACGTATACTTAAAATGAAACATTTTCCCTTGCCAATAGATAAATGGTGACATGCCTGGCTTCAGCCTCCTTGATCTCCAAAGCAGAATTGATGAAGAAAAATCTAAAAACAAAATCAAACAAAAAGGACATCAATGCCAAATTGCAGGCATGTTTTATACTATTCTACAGCAAATTACCCATGAATACTGTTGGGGCAGGGGTACTGCAATGAAATGTAGCATTCTGAATCATGACAATCACTTTGCAGCTTCTGAAAGTACAGTAAAACTAAAAACTGAAAACAGCCAAAAATGCATTTACAGCAACTATGTATTCAGTCTGTTTTACAAAAAAATGTAAATGGCGTTTACACAGTAGGTAGGGTATTTAACTTTAAAATTGGGCTGGCTGGGGTACTCCATAAATATGTATTATCTAAAGATCCACAGAAAAGAATGGGGCTAGGCAGGAATTGTGTATCAGATCTAAGCACATTGACTATGACTAAGTGCTACATTGCGTGAAACGCGTTAGTGCTATGTGCTTCGTTTGGATGTATTGAAATTTTTATGAGAAATAAATAAAGAAGACTTTTATCTACTTGGAGTGCCGGAGGATTCTTTTTATCTGCTAAGTTCCTGTCTGGGTTTTGGAGTCCGTCTTAACCCTTCCAGAACACATAGTACAAGCCAAATGGTGTGAGTAACAGAGCTTTTCATTTAAGGGATAGAGCCGTTTGATGCATGCATGTGATAGGAATTGTGTATCCAATACATTAAACATGATCCAATATCAGTGAAAGTTAAAAACAGAAAGCAAAAAAATTCATGAATTCAGAAGCAAAGACAATATTTTTACAAGTGCTATATTTTATACCATGCTGATCCACATGGTTATTTTAATTTTTCTGGTGTAACTGGTCTTTTAATAAAGTTATATATTTGGGAACCTGGCATAACCCCTCATCAGTTTATTGGGCAAGTGCTGTGACATAACTTGGGGAACCAAAGCTCTTACTCTATCCTAGGAAACAGGAGGTGGGTGTCTAATTCACATCCTATCATCTCTACATAAGAAGCTAGCAACAACATATTTACATTATAAAGGAAACTCATTTGCCTTAATTATATACACACCAAATCGGACAAGTGTGATATTGGTGCCAGGACATATGTGAACTGTTTATTTTTCTAGAAGTGAACATCATATTTAGGAAAATGTAAATATTAGATAGTGCTCTATGTATACAGAAAAAACAAGTGTAAAGTGTAAGAATTGAAATAAAGTTGTAAGCCAGGTGGATACAAGTTTTCTTTCAGGGAGTGAATGTAAAAAAATGGAAACATTAGATATTTAATTTCCTAAAAAGTGTTCTATGTGTAAGAGTATTGTGCATTATGTATTAAGCCATGTGTTCTATAGAGATAATGTGATAAGGTTATGTAATGACTCCATCTAGTGGAGTGCATAAGTATTGTATTGCATTCAGGAAATATGTGTTTATAAAACTGTTAATCTGGGTGGGGACTCAGAGTTAATATAAGCTGCTGTTCATGAAGTAACAGGGTCTTTGACTTTGGGCGAGAGTTAGTAATGCCAAGTAAAGATTGTTTCAGAAGTGATAGTTTAGCCTTAGCTACAGAAGGGTAGCTTCCCGAACAAGGAGTGCAATGGGCTTAGTGTGGAAGGGTCTCAAGTGTCAGGGCTTAGAGTGGAAGTTAGATCTGGAAGCTGGTAGAGTAACCTGGAGTGAGAAGCATTCAAGTTGAGCTTGTCCCATCCCAGGAGTGGATGTGGATTTAAGCACTAAGAAAGTGCTCATAATAGTGTTATACATATATTACAAAATGTTAAGTATCCTGGTATCCTCTTCTCTGCTACAGTACATGAGTTCATAACTGAGCTTCTCTTATACTTCACTGATAAACCCTAACCTACCATCATTCCTAAAATCAGCAAATTACCACTATTTCATCATTCCTAAAATCATCAATTAACCCTACTATAAAACAAACAGTAGCTCCGGCACTCCAAAATAGTAAAAGCATCTAAATTTTATTTTAAATAAAGTTAAAATCCAAGCATCAGTGAGAATAAAAGCAAAGCATAAAGCACCCTCTAACGCGTTTCGCGCGAAGGCGCTTAATCATAGATGAGGCGCCATAACAAAGTCGAGTATATATAGAAAATAAACTTACAAAAACATAGGTGTTCAAAATCATGTTGTAACGAGTAGTGAAAGTAGTGTAGAGTAATATCAGAGGTAGTTTAAAATCAGCCGTTATACAGAAAGCCGGATCAGGGTAGTAAGTCATTAGCATATCATGTGATCAATCAGCTGACAATCTGGGAGCTATGTGTATAATTGACCAGTATTGTAGCCAATAGTAGTAGTGTATGAAAGGGTGGGAGGGGACAACAGTCTGCATCATAGTAACTCAATTAGCATAATCACTGATCGTGAATAGCAAGAAAAGCAGCACTGTGTGTGAGACTACCAAATGATTTTAGCCTTAAAGGGGAGTAAATAAAGGAAATGAACAAAAATTAGTGTTTAAAATGAATAAATTATACTTGAAATGAATAAAGTATATTTGAAGTGAATAAAGTATAAATAAGTGATGTATACTCATCAAGGGGAAAGTTATGAAACACATAAAACATATATAAACAAGATAATAGTGAACATGGAAGGAGTTGAACACAGATCAGTATAAACCAATGAAAGTGAACTGTGATGAAACACCTGTGTTTTGGAAAGTTGTTAGACACTTGGAAAATCTGTATTAACAGAGCAATGAAGTTTAAAGCTAAAAGCTGAAATATATAAAGACAAAATATAAACAAATGAATATATATATATAAAGATCAGTCAACCTGGATACAAAATTAAATAATAATCATGGCAAAGGGATTATGTAAAAGGCCATATAATCTTGTGCAGCATGTGGTAACTGTAATGTACAGGTGCGGAAGCAACCTGTGTGGAGTAGGAGGCTGAAGTAGTGAT
>WMED01002183.1:0-24949 GCA_019650415.1 Pipa parva
CAATACTTGTATGTGCTCATGTACATATGTAGAATTGACAAAATAAATAAATAATATCTATCTACCTATCCATTGCTTGTTTTGCCAACATTTTCATAAGGTGCATGTGCAGATTGATCGAGGGTAGTTAATAACAGTACATATTGAGAGGGGGTAACCATTATTACCTAGGTACCTTAAGGATCATATTGGATTCTATTTCCATTAATATATTTATTATATGTAAAGCAATTAATGCCAATGAGGAAAGTCTACTATTACAAATAGATCTGGATACATTTAAGAATTGACCAGAAAAGTGTTAAATTAGGTTTAACATTGATATGAAAGGTAATGCATAAGGGAAATGCATGTCAATATTATATCATAAATCAGAACACAATGGGTAAAATGAACATGAAAATGCACTTGGAAATTTTAGCTGACAATAAACTTAGCTATAGCAACCAGCCCCAAGCAATTATTGTCATAGCAAATAGAGTGCGTCAAAAGGGGCATTAATACACATAATTATAACATAGCTCTACCTATTTACAAGTCACTTGTCAAACCACATGTAAAATGCTGTTTATAGTTTGAGACACCAGTGCAAAAGAAAGACATACTACAGATTAAAGGGTTCAAAGGTGGCAACAAAAATTTAGTTATTTAAGTTATGAAAATAGACAACTAATGAGTGACCTATTAACCATTATACAGCAAATATACTCCTCGGCACTCCAAAGGTTAGTAAAATAAATCTTCTTTATTAGTCATTCATTAAAACCAGGAGGGATAAAACGATAAAACAATAGTCAATTAGGTTAAGGACAATCATAGTGAATCTATACATCTATAAAACAAGCTTATATAGCGAGTACCGGGTTAACATCCGGTGCACCCATACCATGTAAAAAGTATAATAAAGCAGTAATAACTGACCTATTAACCATGCCAAATATAACAAGAGTCAATACAGAGGTTACTTAAAAAATGTGTTTGTTCCAAAGACTGTAAATATAACAAGAGAGCATCCTCTATGTTTAAAGGAAAGTATTGGTATCAACAATGAAGAGGATTCTTTACTGTAGGTGCAACAAGACTAAAGAACTCTGCATGAAAACACACTGTAACATACATGCGTCTCTGTCTGGAGTTGAACCCAAACCTGCTGCTTGTTGCACAGATGCTTGTTGGCAGCAGGAGTCTGAGTTCACTCATTTGTATTTGACTTTCAGCAGAGCTGTTATGAGCTCTTTAGGGCTTAGCTTCTAATACCTTCTCAGGTGCAATGCATTCAGTGATTAGTAGCCCTATTTAAACCCTGAACTTGCAGCTATGCATTGCCTCTGATTGGTCCTTATTTGGCTTATCCAGAAAGCACCTTCCGTGTCTCCTGTGTCTAAAACCTTTGTTTACCTTTGTCTATATTCTGTCCCTGGCTCTGACTTCCTGGTTCCTGACTCCTGGCCTGTTTTTGACCATGCTCCTGCCTCCTGATTCTGATCCTGTGTTCTCAGATTTGTTACTGACCAAGCTTGTATGACAACTCTTTGCTTCTCTCTTCCACAGTATAACGTTTGGCACCCTTGCTCGCCCTTGTGGAACTATTGGGAATCTCGTACCTTTAAGACCTATTGGCACCTGAGTAGCAGAGGACTCCTCCTGAAGCCAAAGGTGGCTGCTATAGGCAGAAATGCATGCTGATACAGGATTCCCAGTGGCTCCCCTGGGTTTTGAGTAGCCTTACATGACATATGCTCATGGTGAATTCACAAAAATGATTTCAAAGGAGACCTGGATGCCTTTCTTGAGAGTAGGAATATTACAAGTTATTACAAGCAAAATTACTGGAGGTTGTTCTTGATCCAGGAAATTATTCTGATTGCAATATGCATTTAGTAACATATTAACATCATTTATAAGGCAAACGAATTTCACAAGTTTAAACCCAACATGAATTAAATGGTAAATATGCTAATTGTAAGAAAAATCCTTAGTCAAATATGGTAATCAGATGAATTCACACTATGTAGAATCTACCTTCAGTTATGTAGTACCCATAACTTGTAATTTTCTTACACTCAATAAAGGCATCCAGGCCCCTTTTGAACTTAATTAAGCATGAGTTTTCCACAGTCTTACTATTCTTACACTAAAGAAACCATTTCAGTGTTGATGCAGACACATTTTTTCCTCTAAATATAGAGGAATTCCCCTTTTTATAGGTACAGTTCTTGTTAGAAATAGGTAACTTGAAAGATCTTTCTATTAAACTCTGATACATTTATACATGGTTATTAGATCACCCCTAAGTTGTCTTTTTTTAAGCTAAATAAACCCAATTTTGATCATTTTTCTTAGTACTACTGTAGATTGCCCATTACGTGTATTAGTTGCCCACCTTTTGAAGTTGCTCAAGGTCAGCAATGTCTTTCTTGTACACCGGTGCCCAAAATTCTACACAACACTCCATGTGCAGTCTGAAAAGTGATATGTAAAGTGGTAGAACTATGTTCTTTTCATGTGAATCTATGCCACTTTTGATGCACGCCACAATCTTATTTTCCTTGGCAGCAGATACTTAACACTGGTTGCTACAGTTATATTTATTTTACTGTGTAACTGTGACTGTGTAATACTGTATACACTGTTAATAACCACCCTCTGTTTGTTACTACTGAGCCAGTGATTAACCCACTTACACATATTTTTGCCCATTCAGAGTATTCTCATTTATGTACCAGTCTTTTTATGTGGCTTTTAAGTATCAAATGCTTTGGAAAAATAAAGGTAAATGACATGCAATGACTCACTCTGATTCAATCTAGAACTGATCTCCTCATTTCTAGATTGCTTTGTTTAGATGAGTTTGACAGGATCGATTGCCCCTAAACCCATGTTGATATAAGGTTATATGATTCTTTACAATGAGATACTCCAGGATAAGTTTACCTCGTCCCTCTGCACTTCACCTGACATTCCATTTCCTGCTCTGAAAAAAAACATGGGAAAAACATGTTTAATACCCTTGTTTCTCCTCATCTCCCTTTAATATTCCTAAGGAATATTCTCATAATGAATATTTAAGATATTATTAAAAATAAAAATACACTGTGAGGGACATTTATAAAACTTATTTTGACTTATTAAACTTGTTTAAAAAAAGTATGTAAAAATGATAGATATGCTAAAAGTGGCAGTGTTTTCTGTAAGGGTCCCATTAATTTTTTTCTTGATATTGCAGTTATTTTCGGTGGGAAAATTTATATTTTCTTAGTCAATTATGTTATGGACATCCGCAAGTTGATATAATATATCCTTTCTAATGTTTGGTGTTTTTGTGACCCCTTTCCAAAAAAATCCGATTAAAAGCCAAGTGAAAATTTGTGATATTATTGTCACTTTTTCCTACGTGTGCCCAACCTGCACCTTATTATTCTGGTCTATTGCATAATATTAGGTCTGGTGTCACCTGCTTCTTCCCTTTAGTACAATTGATGATGAAAACTTGTATGTTTTATGATATCCACAAGTTTCAGTTGGAGCTTAAATATTAAAGAAATGTTTAATATAAAGCCTGTAAAGATTGGTGACATGCTGTATAGTTTTTTTATTCACTAGTAAAAGCCTTCCTAGAACAGCCAAGGCTTCATTTGAGTTCACAGCATGAACAGCCAAGGCTATAAACAGATACGTTGTAGACAGTTTGGGTCCAAGTTGCGTTGATAACGTTACTCATTGTTCCAGTAGCTATGAAAGCTTAGATATGGATGGTTTGGGTAGCAGTTTGGAGTGGTACTGGAACTAGTAGATATTTTGAGGAAAATCAAAATCACAATGACCATTTAGGTCTGTTAAAAAATCTTACTGTGAAGTGGCCAGAATGGTTACAATACATACATAACCGAGAAAGGCAATGAGGTCCTTTGTGGACAAAGGTAATCCCCAACTAAATAAGTCACAGATTTGTGACCATAGAATGATCAACAACTATCCAAATGCCCAGTTCCAAAGTCTACACAGATCCTGTTAAAGGGGAGCTAAAGTTATAAGCTGGATAGCATGCTAAATGTCTAAACCTGCTCCCTACTTAGTAAGCAAATCAGCTTACATTACAGCTGCCAATTTCCACTATTACTTTGAAATGGAGGACTCCAGAAGCTCAGAGAGCAGTGGACTTAGAACCACATCCCTCTGCCTTATTACTGCCTTATTACTGGGCACTAAAGTATAAGCCAATGCTCAACACAGCTTGCACATAAGCAGACCAGGTGTGTACAATAGACACGGTACTAGGTATATAGATTCTCTCTTTCATGGCTTATTTCTTTGTAGTATAACCAGTTTCTTAGTGACAAGAACTTAAACCGAAAACTCCTTGTTTGCCTCACAAAAGCTTTTAGCTGCAGCTCTCAGACTCAGCCATACACTTCTACAGTACATTCACTAACTCCTAGTTGCTTTTGCAATTTAGTTCTAAACAGCAAATAATCTTTGGACTCTATTCCAGCAGTAGGTCAACCTAACTGGTGCAATATACAACCCATCACACACTGCATTGTTACTATATATATAAAATTCACTCACATAATCTATATAGAGCTGGTGTGTCATGAGCTGACTCGTTCAAGTGCTGCCACACGCTGTGTTGATCTTACTTGAACCAGCAGCGCATTGGTGTTTCCTCCTGTGCCAGCTTAACACCTCCCCAATAGCACACCAATAGTAGGTAACAGCACAGCAGGAGATTTAAACATCTGACAGGTCAGGCATCCACTTTACAAGCTTTAGGTTTGATGAACAAAGCTTGTTCATGTTGATATTCATTGGATTCCTGTTTTCTATTTCTACCTAATCTGTTCCTTTGTATTTCAACAGTTTCTGGATTACTGTGATTGCTGTTTCCCAATACATGACCCTGTGAGTAAATTGCCAGCTACTACAAGTGGTGGGTGAACCTGAGGGCCAGGAACCTGGAGTCTCCTTGCTGCCAATCTGTCTCCAAAATTCAGTGTGGGTGCTAATATAGTTTGTGACAATGACAGGAGGATGGTACACATGAAGCTAGTGATATGTAATGGATCTGATTACACAAATTGTGAGCCCTTATGTAAACTGTTGCCCCAGGTTTTATCAGACCAACTATAATGTGCTGTGAAGGTGAAAGATGCCAAACTCTGTGGGATTATGCAGCTTGTGAATAAGGGTATATCAAGGCAAACAACCCCATAATGAAAACAAAAAGTAATCTCCAGCCCTCTGTAAAAATAAAACCTTAGCTTCATTGATCCATCGTTAAAAAGAAGCGGTCACAGCAACAGCATAACATCACACCAAAGTAGTGCTTGGAGACAGCTTTCTTTCTTTATTTGTTATTAAACAGCCACATAAACCAAAGATAATTATCCTACTCTTTCAGGAAAAAAATTGTTCCTGACTTTTTTTCTGCTCCTGTTGTGGCCCATTCTGACCTTTCTCGTCACTTCCGGAAGATGTTACTTGTGATGTAGAAATTGGTGATTTCTCTAGTATCACAGAAATCTACTCAGCAAGGAAAGCGACATCCTTGTGCTGTGATCTAGAGTTACTAGTCATGGAATTAGCACTAAAGGAGATGCTTGTTGCGAGAACCAAATAGGCAAAGAAATGATCACATAGTCATTTGAATTGCTTTCTGTTTGTTTTCTTTTTGATGGTTTCAGCTATCTTTCGTCTGTTAAGTAATAGTTTTCTGTATATCTTTAGATGTTTTTATTTGCTGGTAGCAACAATCCTTTATTGAGTAGGTTTTTATGGGCACTTCATAAACAAGAATCATTAAAAGTCTTATTAAAGTTTTTATTAACCTTCTATTTTTGCATGTAAGTCTTCCTCTCATTTAGATTGTAAGCTCCACAGGGCAGGGACCTCGAAACTCTTGTGCTAACCACAACACGGCACTTAAAGTGTTATATCCTTGTGACATTGTACTGTATATATATATATATATATATATATATATATATGTATATATATATATATATATGTATTGGTCAATGCACTTTTCCCATGTCTGTATTGTATTTGTATTGCTCAATTGTACAGTGCTGTGTAAATTTGTGGTGCTTTATAAATAACATTATACATACATACAAAAGTCAGTAGAAAACAATGGCCAGAGCAGAGGGTTATTAACTCATAAAGTTTTCTGTAACCTGTTAAGAGGCAAGACAAACAACTCACATTTTTACAGGTACTTTGATGTATTATTTATTAGCTGCCAATGGTTAATCTCTGTAAAGGGCTGTCATTACTATATAAATGCCCCCCCCCCCCCCCCCCCCCCCCCCCCCCCCCCCCCCCCAAAAAGGAACACATTTTTCTAGTGTTACAGATTCTTACAGTGTATTGAAAACTGCAGAAACTAGATTTGTTTCAGACTGTTGCCAATGTACACTATCACATAAGAGCTAATGAAAAGTGCTATAGTGTCTGAGTAGCACTCAGATTGTTTGTCCTAAATCACATGAAGTTAGATTTCTAGGTAGATACATAAAATCCAAACAGTCCAAACCACTTTATCTGGGAAATAAACATTGAGGGGGTTATTCAGTAAAGTCCGAATTGTTGCGTATAGGTGTGAATTCGCCAGATAAAGACAGTCACAATAGGCTGCTACTGTAGCAGTCACACCTTTATAATAAGAATATCATTGCAGTCGCAACTTTATTATGGGAAAATTGTCACAATCTTAACTTTAAAAAATTGTTGTGACTTTGCAATGGGAAAATTGTCGCAGCTGTGGATTTGCTTATTGGAATCCGCTGTTTGAGAATTTGACAGTCTAATTCGCATCTTAGTGAATAACCCCCTAAATATTTATTATCAGTGATATCCAATACATTATGACTTCTACACTATGTGGTTACAACTTTAGAAAACAAATACGTTTTGTACTTGTTAACACATTTAATACACTTAACAAGACCATTTTTCCAATTCAGCAATAGTTTTTTTCTCATTTGTAGGTTTATTATTTTACTGTATTTCTCAACCATTAATTAAGACACAATGCTATCTTGTTAGTAGTTACTGATCTCAAATGATTATATTTTCTACATTTTCTGAATTTAATTACAATTATATGAACAATGATAATGGGCCAATCACAGCCTGGCATCTAACATTCTGATATTTTTCCCAGCAAGAAAGGATTTATAGTAGATGTAAATTCAATATATATAATTGGTCTTGCAAGCTATTTCTCTGTCTGACAACTCTATTGTCTCACACATCCTTTAATTTGTGTTAACAAAATGATAATATTTATTTAATACTTAAAGTATCTTCAGCCTAGTGTACATATATATATATGTATATAGATAGATAGATAGATAGATAGATAGATAGATAGATAGATAGATAGATAGATATAAAGAGGAAGTAAAAGAAAGTGCAATTTTCAGTTATTTAAAAAAAAAAAGTCTTTTATTGCATATAGTAATTTTTTAACATTTTTTTTTGTAATCTTCCACATAAAACCTCCTGAATTCTCTGTTGCCTTGGATCAGAAGCCCAATCATGCTCAGTAAAAACCCTACTTAAAACAGCCCCTTAAAATAAAAAATAATGTATTTTTTTCCAGACAATCACATCATGTATTTTGCTTTTATATCACACAGTCATTTGCAACAATTGTATAAATCTTTAAATGTTACTAAACTTCCATGGTTGATGTATGCTCAAGGTGAAAATCAGAGCTATTTTATTAATGATAACAATAATTCAGGAGACTTAAAAAAAAAAAGTTAGTGCTATGTTATAAAAATGGTTATTTTCCTACATTAAACATGAAAACATGAAGACATCATTGATCTCTGATATTAGTATTTTTTTTTAAGATTGTACAGTGAAGGGTCATTTTTGCATGTCTTGAATTCTTGAAATAACATATATTATATAATTAATTACATTTTATACATAAATAACATAAATACAATGTAGATTTCTGGGCAGAATCATGTTTTGTCCGCATAGAAAGATAAGTAAAAATATAATTAAATATACATGTGGGGCGATTACATATGTAAAATTGACCAGGAGCCCCACCAACATTGGCTCCATTCACAAGGATATTCTGTATTCTCATTACATCCATAAAATAACACACTGGAGGCCACCCCATAAGATATTTCAAACATAATGTACTTTGATGACAGCAGAAGGGAAAAGGCTGGAAGAGTGAATACTATATCCTGTCTTGCTAAAAATACTTTTATTTACATTGTTTCAGAACTCTCACATTTAATCTAACTTCCCATTTAATTCTATTTTACCATTATCTTTTACAATACATTACTACTGTTACACAGGTACTTCAAAAATCTTCATATTTGAAGAAATCATTCATTTAGCCTTGTTGATCCCGAGGAACATAAAATAACCATTTAAAATATGGATTATAACTTCTTTATTGAGGGGAAAAACTATATCCTGACCCCTCGCATATCAATAAGTATTCTTACTGATTTAATAACACCTTGGGATAAATTTATTAGAATCGGTAAAATTACCGATATCACGATATCGAATGGGTTCTTACCGATATCGCGATATCGGTAACATCGATAACGCGATATCGGAATTTTACCCATATCGGAATTTCAGCCGTTCTGCCATTGAAATCAATGGTTCGGCCGAAATTCGATATCGCGATATCGGTAGTATCGATATCACAATATCGGTAAAATTCTGATATCGCAATACTGATGGTATCAATATCGCGATGTTGGTAAAAACCCATTCAATATCGCGATATCAATGCTATCACTTTTAATAAATGTTGCCCGCTAACTTGTGTTAAATTTATTTAAGTAACTCCATTGATTGTGTTACAATCAGTTCAGTCGAAGTGATAGTCCCCAGAATTGAACCTGGGGCATCCTGCTCTCAGTGAGGTATTATAAAGGGCAGTGGAAGATTTCTGGTTATCCCATTGATGTATATGAATGAGACCACTTGATGCTGTGTCATTATCTATAACTAAGAACACAGGTACAAAATGTATCATTATGACACCCCATTCTTTTCCTTCCCCTAATTTTCCTTTCTATTATTTTTTTTTTACTTGCTTTTTAACATACATCAAAAAAACACACACAAAAAAAAGATGATATTATTGTTCCTGCTTTCTTTAGGTATGATTGATGCTGTTTTATTACCTCAGCTATTACTAATGCCTATAAACTAAAGCAATGCCATACTTATCCAAAAATATTGGGGTAAATAAAGTAACTATTAAAATATTCAGAACATACATAATGGTATGATATTAAAATATTAAAACATTTATATACATGCTGTATATAGTATTTGAATTTTATGTGGTACATTTAGGTACTGTGCACTAACAGTCAAGCTGAAATTTGAATTAGCATTTTTTTCCCCCAGAAAATATTAGAATGACTTGTTAGCAGTTACAAATAAATATATTTGCCAGACCATTAATACAGTATTGTGTTTGTTTGTCTCTTAAAAGATGTTGCTTCTTCGAATTGATTACATTTTAAGACACACACAATGGTGTAAAAACAAGACCAGGCTAATAATATAAACTTGTACTATATTTCAGTAATAAAAAGAACTTGCCTTAATTATTTCAGAATATTACACTGCTAGCTTTTATTATTCAGCAAATTACCATACTATTAAAATCATTTTAATACAATATAATACAATCACACATTCATATATTAATTTATTATGTTATTTTGTAATTGGAGATAGTTGTAAGAGGTTTCCAATTAGAATTTATAATTGAACAGTTCCCAAAGGTTTAATATTATAAGAATTCATTTCTTTATGTAATGTCATTATGTTAAGGGAACCCATCAAGTTATGTGGAGATTATTATTTATTTCCCAGCTCACACAGTACTTAAAAAATTTAAAATCTGTCACAAAAATGTGTTATTATGTCGAGCCAATTATTACAGTTCCCTAAATTATTTAGAGTGAAAATACGTGATTGTTGGCTTTGCACAGAAAATGTTAATAACATGGGAACATACTGTATATAGTCATATTTGAGTTCTCAAAATGAAGTTATTGAAGGCAAATACTTAATGTACTTGTATTATTATAAAATAAAAACATAATGAAAGTGTGATAACTATAAGGAACAAAAGAGACTTCACAAAAGGTGTAATAATAATACATCCTCACAACAGTTAATTAGATGGTGTCTCCCTAAAGACAAATATAACAGCTAATAACTTAGTTCCTATATTAAGATACATGTCCTTGGAGAAGAAAATCTTAAAATGTTTCAGTAAAACAAAAAATATTAGAACTAATAAAAAGATGCGGCTCTAGGGGGTGCCATCCGTATTTTTCTCCCCGCCCCCCATCTCTCAATGTTCTTTCACACTGCATTTTTATGTCAGTAGCTGCTCTCAGAGGACCAGTAACACCTAAAATAATTATCATTTGGATTGGCATGGTAGTTAATTAAACATAGCACTTGTAAAAATATTATCTTGCAAGTTAAATTAATTAATTGTATTGCTTTCTGTCTGTTTTTATCTATTTTACTGTTAGATGCCATGTTTTTTTAAACAGACCTCACTCAGTCTCATTGTTTTCTATGGTGCTTTAAATATTAAATATTCGGGAAGTATCCCAGAAAGTCACATTTGAAAGCTAAATAAGGAAATATCATACTTTATAGATACAATTCAAGAACATATTGAAGTAGTAACTATAAATGTATTTGAGGCATTTTTGGTGTTACTGTTTTAATTGTAGAGTGGCTTACTAGAGATGTGCTTCAGTTCCCACGTTTAGGATTTGTTTCTGATTCCATTGTTGTGTTTTGATTAATAATAAATAAAAGCATTTTTTGGTGTTTTTCGCTTTTCGGCAGCTTCTGAACATTAGTTGAGATCACTTTGATGTAACCAAGGCCTTCAATTGTCAGTAAATCTCCCATTAAAGGTTTCATTCAACAAGAGGGTATTTCTGACAGAAAAATTATGTAATATTCATAATATGTATATTCCAAACTCATTTTTAACAAACTCATTTGCTTCCCCAATTGATCATTAAAATCAGATGTGTATAGCTGAGAGGGTTCGTTCTAATTGTATGTATGTATAATTTTATTTATAAAGCACCACAAATTTACACAGCGCTGTACAATTCAGCAGTACAAATACAATAGAGACATGGGAAAAGTGCATTAAACAATACAAGTTAAATATCACAAGGATACATGACTTTAAGTGCTAGGTTGTGGTTGACACAAGAGGCTGGAGGTCCCTGCCCCGTAGAGCTTACAGTCTAAGTGGGATTACCTTTACCAACTTTGTCTTATTTATTTCCACCATCTCTGTTCAGCAAAATAAGCAGCTTTTATAAGTTGCAAAGATCTTAAATTTCACATAATAAGTCATCATCAAGTTGCCATTGGTTGTTCTTAGAATTTCCTATGTCCAATTGCTTTCAAAGGCTATTATACAAGAAGGAAAAATAGGAACAAAACCTAAAGTATGTTAAAAGCAGGGGTGATTTTCAGGAGGGGAATTCAGGGTGGATGACCCTATTCCTTTCAACAAAATCAGTCATTAAACTCTTTATTTACTATTTTAATAGCTAATTTAATGTGAAGTGACCTGGTTCCTTTTAAATTAGAAAATCAGCCGTGGTGTTCTATAAGGCACAGTGTAATATAAAAATCATAATGGAAAAGTATAGCCACAGTTATAAAATCTAATTTATTAACATCTCAAAATGCAGTTTCATTTTCTAAACGTTTAACTCATTCAATGCCAGGGACTGTTATCTGAAGACAGGAGCTAAAGACTATTACTATGTTATTTCTTCAGTTCACTACATTGCTTAATCCCACTGTTCTACCTGGGAAAACAGCAATGGAGAATATAATTTATCATTTTATTAAAGCAGAACACAGGACTGGAATAAAGCTGATGTGGTGGCAATAACTAAAGTTAGAAGGTTATCACAGGGTTAACCTCGTGGATTTTTTTTTTTTTTTTTAAACTTACACACTATTACGTTATACGTATTAGTTCAGGGTGTTGTAATGGATCACTTGCTGTTGTGGATTACATAATTAAAGTGACTACGTTAAAATAATTTAGACCAAATGACACAATGAATTATTATACTTAATGCCTTTCAAGTTTAACTGACCTTTAACTGAAAAGCATCCCAAGGAACTGTGTGTGTGCAGGAGTCAGTAAGGGGATATAAAGCATATGCAGCCCTTTGTATGAAGAGGCTGAATCTCATCAATGATGTTTATACCACAGTACGTAAAGCTGTAATCCCTAAAAGCAAAGTTTAGAACAATATGGATCGCTAGAGGTTTATAGTAATACCATAGAAATGAAGGGTTCCTAACAAGCAAGAAAAGCTTTAGCACCGCTGGGTATGAAAGGTGTGAAAGGAATGTTAGAGATTATTTACCTCCTATAGGCTAAAAACTAAGACTTAGGGGGTTCTGGTATTTGTGCAGGGGAAGTGCAGAAAAGATAACTCTCACTAAAAGTAGTCTGGTAATTCTTAAAGCAAGATCCTAAAGTCATGCCTCCCTCTGTGAATCGCCCATCACGCACCCCCCTTTATATATACAAAGCTTTCTTTACATTTTAAAGCTTCTGAAAGTTCTGATAACATAATCCTTACAGCAGATTTCCAAGTTAGATTGCCATGCATGTAGGGGAAATGGTTACTAAGGGCTAAAACACCTGATGAAATGCATTCAGCATAGTATTTTTTCATGTTGCTACACTCCAACCATAATTATTTACTGTTTTTTTGCCACATGATTTAGTGCTTGTGTTTAGCCTAGGTGTATTACCTATGTTGTGACTGAATATCTGCAATTCAATTTCACTTAAAGCTGTTTCCCAATCCATCCAGGAAATCATAATTTTTCAGCAATATGACCTACATTTGTTTGTCTTTATTGTAGGGTGAAGGGTGCTAAAGAGTTAATCAATGTCTACTGACAACTGACAACAAAGAAGTATTATGTCATGAACAGAGAGCGGATCCTCTGTACCACCATGGGATTTGACGTAGGTACACTGCGAGGCACAGAGTCTAAGAGGCCCCTGGTCTTCACATTTAACCTCCGCAAAGAGGTACTGGGCTAGGTGGTAGCTGGTGAAGTGCGGGAACCAGAACACCAGGGATTCTGCCAGGAGACTGTCACTTTAATAGAGCTTAGAGAAAAAGGTCACTTTAATTGAGGTAATCACAGAGGGTAACAGGGAGGCAGAAAGGAGAAGTTTAGGAAACACTTAACACAACTCTAGGGAGCCTGTCACTAGCTGGAAGCTCAGGCACAGAGTGCCTGAGTAAATCAGCTTTTAAATCTCCCACTGTGCATTAACGGAACAGGAGCACTCCCAACAAGAGTTTTGAGGACTTTTATCATCATTTTTAGGCGATCACAAAGTGTTGCTGTACACTATATTACAGAAGCTGTTCTTACAGGCACAGTATATCTGCATGGTTTATGAGTAGATATTATTTTATTTCTCTACAAATAAATTGGGTTTTACACTATGGATGCTTCCTTTGTTACATGCTGGTTACGTTTGATGAGCTAAGAAGGTGTATGTGAGCGCCACTGGCAACATAGGAAAGCAGCACAAGTGCAGCTCATGCGCCTAGGGGAGGATCGCACATGAGCCATGCTGCCAGGTAAGCGGCAGCAAGAGCCAACTGTGACATATTGCAAGGTTAAATTCACGTGCTGGATAATATATGAGTATACATAATCTACAGAATTAGCCTGGGGACAGATAGAAAATAAGGATGGTATTTTTTTGAACATTGTTCTAGACTTCTGTAAGGTTATCCCTATTGATGAATAATCCTGTTGGCATTTCATGCACTGAAATTAACATGGTATTTAGGGAGGGATGATTTTCCATGCATATTTGAATGTTATTTTGACATTTTCTAGTGATATATAGATTTGTAGTTATTAATTGAATTACATAACTCAAACATTGTTGTACTCCACATTTAATTTGTTTATGATGTTTTCATTGAGTTGCTTATTTGTATAACCAAAACTAGCTTTTCATAATCTTTGGTTACAAGCTTTCTTTATAATAAAGTATTACAGACTGTATTCGTGTGTCAGACATGGATCATTGCCAATTTCAAAGCTAAGAAACTAGTACAAAACAAACTAGTTGTAGTCTTGAAGTTGTTAGTTCTTCCCTCCCACTTTCTGATATATATATATATATATATATATATATATATATATACATATATACTGTGTATATATATATATATATATATATATATATATATACCCTTTAATGTGAATACTTATACTATACACTCCTCCATATGGATAAGGTGACTTAAATATTAGATATCAGACTAAATAATTCCAATATGTTTCATAACATGGTGCTACTGTAAATAAAACAAATAGCGGTAAATTTATTAGATTTCTATATAAAATTTCTATACTAACCCTATTGTATAAAATAACTTTTTTTTTAGTTGATTTCTTATTCCAAAAAGATTGCATTAAATAAATGCACCGGTCTCAGTGGGGCAGTATTGCACTCTTATTTTCCTATTTAGTTATAATGCCCAACAACCTTTTGGATTAGCAAGAAACAAGGTTATTTTTCAGAATATGGATTCTGAATTTTATTTTTACCTGAGTTTGGATCTTTTGAATATGCAACAGAGAGATCAATCATAAACTATTGTCAAGCATATTAAACATTGCCAAACCATGGAAAGTTTAGTTTAGTTAGTAGCATTTACTATAAAGAAAATCAACCGATATTACCAACATATACTTTGTTGTGCTCTTTTCAATGACCTCAGAAAAGATAGAAGTTATGAAATTCATGGCTTGTTTATATGTTGAGATAGAATTCAGAGTTGCTTCAAGGGGAAAAATAAATATTTAAGTAGCGGCATCCTACCTTATCCTCCTTTTTAAAAATGTATTTTCTTTCTTTCTCTCTCTCTTTTTTTCTGTTTCTTTTTCTGGTTTGTTGTTGCTATATTATGTGGGTTTTATTCTATATTCCCTTCAACCATACACCTATCTATTTAGAGACATCTATAACATACGTTGTTGTTTAAATCAATAATCACAATACTTTAAAACTTAGTAAGGAATCCTGAAATTGTCAACACATTTTCATCCATCAAATGATTAACAAGATGATTCATAAGACAGTATGTAGATATTCTCTAGTCTATCGCCTAAAAACAAACAAACATATATATGGCTCAGAAATATTTCTGCTACAGTTCCTTTTATGAGTAGCTAATGGTCACAATCCCAGCAGGTAGCCTGACACATCTTGGCTAAAAGCTTTTCTGTCATAAAAAGTAATGTTACGTACGCAAGAGTGCAAAATGTAATAGGGCTGGCATTTTCAAAGTATGCCTAATTTGTTTACTGAAACTTCTTTTGAAAATTAAACTTTATATATTGGGAAATGTTGTTTTTAAAGCAGATTTTGGTTTTCGGATATCCAAATTATGTTAAAATACATGTCCGTTGATTTACCTTTTTTTTTTTTTTTAAATAATTGTGTATATTTTAAAACCTTTACAAATAGCCAGATTATACAGAATATAAATGACATGACATTTATTCCTGACATAATGCATAAACAACATGGTGCAATCACAATCCAGTAGATGTATTATGTGTTGTAAGAAATACAATGCATTAAAGAATAAATCACTAATGTTCTGGATGAGATCCAGAGGATCCAGATTCCCTTTTTTCTAAGTACTTCTTCCTTTGTGTGCTAGCTTAATTAGCAGAATTTTTTGTTTCTGGAAATCAGAACCATTGAAAGGGATTCAGTGAGCGGAGCCAAATCACATGCATATTATATTAGCACAGATGCTATATATTTTGTATAATAGAGGAGTGATTGGAAAGGTTGCTAGAGTGAATTTTTATTACAATCCCATGTACTATACCACACAGACATACCTTAAGGGCAAGGAATTTCCTGTCAGACATTATCCACTTCATCTCTTCTGGTTTCCATCACAACCTGTATCATTTTAAGATTAGTGCCATGGTCTAAATCACATAGTAAACATAGAATGATTATTGTGACCTGAAAAGCTTCTAAACTAGTGCAAGGCTAATACTCCAAATACATTCATCTCTGTACCTATTGCTAGGGATGTCTGGGTCAAACATTAGTCTCCGACAAATATATGTGAGCGCAATGCTTGGTATACAGTTTCATTATTGGAGGAACTTTTATGCTGCTTAAGCATTTGCAAGTTCTGTTGTGCATTACGCAAATGCTCCTTTATAGTTTGTCTACAAGTTGCTATTTGTTTTGATAGTTTGCCCTGTAATGTCCATTTAATGATATCATGCAAGTTTGTGGGATTGCACTATCCAGATTATCTGCATTTTCTGCATGTAATTTTTGAAGGCCCATTTTTCCATGTCCTTATCTTTAAACCACATTGTCTACTTTTCTTCCTTGGTGGATTGGCTGTACAATCAATTCCTCAATACTGGCAGATCAACTTTTATACCTAGGTTGGCAGTGAGACATGTATGACTGGCATTGAGCAACTGCATTAAATATTAAAAAAAACACATATGAAACAGTAGTCTAGACTAGGCTAAGGACAGTAATCATTCGCTAAGTCACTTTTGGGGCCCCTGACATAATTTCATTAACCATTAAATGAAACCAGCAGTCTTGGAAGAATCTGGGTAAAAAGGAAAATGCAAGAACCACTGAAAATAAATTTCTGAAACAGGTGGTAAAGAAATGTTCCTGTTACAGTTATTTTATGAGTAGGTAATGGTCACAATCTCAGCAGGTAGCCTGGCATTTCTCTGCTAAAAGCTTTTCTGTCATAAAATGTAATAATAAATATTCCAGAGTGCAAAATGTAATTGGGCCATTTCAGAGTATGCATTTATCATTCATTTGTTTACTGTATCTTGTTTTGGAACTTATACTTTGTATATTGGACACTTTTATTTTTAGTGCATGTCATGTCTTAGTTTCTGGATATGTCGATGATGTTAAAATGGCTGTACATTGAAGTATTTTCATTTATTCAATCATAAAGATACAGAGCGCGATATTTAGTCAACTCGAAAAGGCCAATCTCGGCTGTCTGACCGATAAAAAAAAAATCAATCAATATTTTTCGATTGATTTTTGCTGATAGAAACTTTTCAATTGAGTTTTTCAGTTGGATGATTTTTCGATGGAAAGGTAGCCATACTACTCATGTAAAGCCTTTTACCACCAAGAAATAAAGCCAGCAATCAGGGAGCATTCTGGGTAAAAGGAAATTGCCAGAACCACTGTGAATAACCTTCTGATTCAGTAAAGACATTGAACACCATTCATCTTTGTGTTTTCTGCAGGATCTATAGTGTATAATAATTTTTTTAGTGTGGTATAAAGGACTCGATGCAAAATGGTATTTAAGTTTTAATTGATAATTTGCAATAAAGATGCTGTGCACTGTGATTGCTTTTGTTTCTTGTTTGACTTGGAAATTTAGTCAGTTAATATGATTTAGACATAATCATTACATTCAACATGCTAATCACAAATAAGGAATTATTTTGGGAGTTAAGTCTGGGATTCAGGTCAGTGGGTATGCATTGTCTAATTACATGTGTAAAAGGGAGCCCCCAGACAAGCCCAGACACCTGAACCTGGTTTTTAGGCCACTTCTTTAGTAATAGTGCCTAGAATCCCACACATTCAGGGGGTAATTCACGATAGGGCAAAATGAGGTGCATAGTCTTCTCCTCACTTTGCACTGACTGATATGCGCTCGCTGATGTCCTGCACGCGGACATCAGTGAGAGCATTAAAGGGATTCCAGTCTCTTTTGGTCTCGCCGAGACTGGAATCCCTTTAATGCTCTTGCTGATGTCCACGTGCAGGACATCAGCGAGCGCATATCAGTCAGTGCGAACTGAGGAGAAGACTACGCACCTCACTCCGCACTATCGTGAATTACCCCCTCAATATCCTTTACCATAAGACATAGATAAAGACACTTAAAACCACTGAATCTGTTTCTAACCAACACCAAGGCTTATACACTAATATAAGAATGATGTCAATAACACATGTCCGATTCAACTAATGCTGTATAACCTTAAAATATTATGAAAAAAATCCCTTCCCACAGAACCAGTTAATGGCACAATGAATGTGTACGAACAGTACCATGAGCATGTATCATTCTCCAAAAACAGTTTGTCACCAATGTAGCTG
Source organism: Pipa parva (assembly GCA_019650415.1). Classification (NCBI taxonomy): domain Eukaryota; kingdom Metazoa; phylum Chordata; class Amphibia; order Anura; family Pipidae; genus Pipa; species Pipa parva. Next base: position 18,275 of record WMED01002183.1, read on the forward strand.
TTAGTTTATTCCCACTAAAGAGCGGAAAAAGGAAAGAAAATCCCATCTTAAATATTACATCTTAGGACATGATGTTGCTTTAATCACAGAATTCAATCATCTTAAGCAGCATAGAAAGAAATTATAATGTATGTATATTTTTATTCATATATTCCACTGTTATGTTATACAGCTCAGACCATTATAATGATTTTATTTTTACACAGACATGGAGAAATGTGATTAACATAGTATAAGCAAAGTAAATAAGCAAAGTAAATGGTATAGAAAATCACTGACATTTACTAAGACACAAGGTTGGAGGCCTCTGCCCCATAAAGCTTACAGTCTAAATGGAACGGAGACTTACATACACAAAAGTCTATATGGATTTTGATGAGTTTTCCTTCATAACAGAAGAAGTGCCAATCTACCAAATTTGTACTGAGTATTACTAAGCTGACAGTTGTTCCAATAGGTGTTATTGTTAATGACCTTCACCAATCTTCCAGTGTAATGTCTCATTGAAACAAACTACTTTGCTGTTGATCTGATAGAAAACATGAGTCACTGATAGAGAAGAAATTGAGTTTGATTTGGTTCAGTAAATGAAGATTAGGAATGGCAAATAACCATGGAAAGAAAAATAAGAAATATAACAAAAAATAATTGGAAAGCAATGTCTATTTGTGAGAAACATTTTTTGGATAGTGGATAGGGGCCTGTAATGAAAGCATTGTCTTTAAAGTTTGGCATAATCTGCAAATAAAATAAATGATTTTACATGTTCAATATCCATTGCATTTCCCAATGGAAGCAGAGGAAGATTATTCATATTAGCATACCAACAGGCAAAACTCAGAAAGACCACTCTTGGGGGGGAATTCACCATTGAGCGAAGTGAGCTCCAAATCCTTCGGCTCACTTCGCACATGGTGTTATGTGCTCGCTGATGACCTGCACGCGGACATCAGCGAGCGCTTTAAAGGGATTACAGTCTCGGCGAGACCAAAAGAGTCGCCTCACCGAGACTGGAATCCCTTTAAAGCGCTTGCTGATGTCCGCACGCAGACATCAGTAAGCACATAACACCATGTGCGCGAAGTGAGCCGAAAGATTCGGAGCTCGCTTCGCTCAATGGTGAATTCCCCCTAATTGGTCTTTCTGAGTCTATTGATTTTTTTGAGATCAAGTTTTTTTCATCTCGCTTTTTTGAATTTTTCTATGGAAACGTAGCCTCACTTTACGTTAGAAGTATGGCTATTTTTTTATCAAAAAATCAAGATCGAAAAACTTTATCTCGAAAAATCAAAAAAATCTCACAAGGACAATGCGAGATCTCACTCGATAAAAAACTGAGAGCAGTCTTTCTGAGTTTAATAAATTTCATTGCTGTGAGGAAATAAATACCATTTTCTAAAAACTTGATATACGTATAATAATAACTACCAGAAATATATTTTTAAAAATATTATCTGAATTTAATTTTTTTATTCATCTCAATGGAACTTATGTTATTATTTGCATTATACTGTAGAGTATAATATAGGTGAATTTTATTTTTGGCATTATCCAGACATTTTTCATTAAAATTTCAGTGCTAAAATGCTTGTCTGCTACAAGGTAAAGAACAACTGACCTTATCCTACCAAGTTACTGAATCAGTCACATGAATATGTAACCAGGGCATTCCAGATATGGTACTTGGTAGTCTATTTATACCATATCTTTATTGCCCTCTTATACCTGTACTAAATATTTGTAGCAATGCCTAGAAACACTAAAAATAAAAAATGTATTTTTAGAAAATTGACAAAATTTTCTCCCTGCATACAATAAGAGAACAATATTAGGTTTTAAAATGTTATATATATTATAATTTTTACAGTGTATGAGGACTATGGCTTATTCACTAACACAGGAGCAAATGTGCACAAGTACAACAAATAAGCAATTAGATCACATTTGATCATCTTTCTACAAACAAATTAGACACTGTGAAAGAAATAGTTAAAATGGTTGCATTAATGCACTTGGATAATTCTGCATAAAGTAAAAGCATAAGTGAAAGTCAGAACATTAAAAACACATGTGAAAACAATGTATTTTCATTTTTTTTGACACTGAAATAATCACAGCAACATGAGGCTCCAGGGAATTGTAACACTAAAGCTTAAAAAGAAGAAGAAATCTAAAACTTTGCAAATGCAAGTGGGATTACTAAAAACACAATCAGAGAGAGAAAAAAGAATAAAGTGCCCATCAAAGTAGAAAACATGGCATCTCGAGGTACACAAAATGCTCAAACAAAAAGAAAAAGTTACAAAGTTTTTGTTTAGCTCACCTTCAAGGATGGTCTACACTTGCACAGAGAAAAATGCTTACAGCTTTCTTGTTCATGAAATGTTATTATTCTGTTTGAACTGGGCATATTGTGCTGAATGATAAACATAAAGGCAATAAATGCAAACTTCATCTAATGATACATTTATTTCAGTGAGTGCAATGCAATGCACAACTGAAAATAAGACATCAATACTATCAATTTAAAATATTTTTATATAACTGTCTTGCCCCTCAGCTGGATACCTTTTAGCTCAACATTTTTGTAGGGCAATGCATGTACTCATGAAAACTGCATGGGAGAAAAAATATGGCAAGTGTATATTGTTTGCTGAAAATAAATGAATTATAAAAAAGTGTAGTAGTGTAAGAAGGATTTTCCTGATGCTATGTTAAATGGATGCATTGTATAGAGTTGCTACCCTGTTTACCCAGAAATAAGACATACCCCGAAAATAAAACCTAGCGAGTCTTTAAGAGCAAAAATGGATATAAGAAAGACCCTTGTCTTATTTACTTGGAAACGCGTTTGTGTATTCAGCACTGTAAGACAGGCATTAGAAAATCACAAATGAACAAAAAACAGGATAAAGATCTGTAAAAATAAAGGCAGATCCTACACGTTTGCTAAGAACTATCTGGTTTGATCAAAATCGACTTGCAACTATGAATACTTGCTATATCTTTTTACATCCACTTTAGTCAGTAGATTTGTCAAAGGGACAATAAAGCCTGTAAAAAGGTTGCTTTCTTTTAATTGGCCACCTACTATTGAGTACAACAAGCGTTAAAATGGCTTACCGATTTTGCAGAATAATCATCGCATTCCAGAAAAAACAAACACTTGCAAGAGCAGAATTTATCAGCTAATCCAGGCCCCTCCTTGTGTTACCTCTGTGCAGGCTGTTACTTGTGTGCAGCATTTAGATTACTAAACAGCTTTTGACTCTAAACTGTTTTAGGCTTTTATTCGTAGTTTTTCCGTCTCTCAGAGCTGCCTTGCACTTAGTATCTTCCCCATCCTAATTACCCCTAGACTAAACAAGCCTAACGTTTCTCTTTAATTTTCAAGCCAGATTTTGAACCCCCTAACTGCAACTCATTCATGGAAACTGCATTGACTGTTGTACCATTTACTGACACCAGTGGGAAAAAAAAAACTTCACATCAACAGACAGACAATATGACTAGAGTCCTAAATAAAGATATTTTTTTTAATAAAGACAGAATGCTTTTTTTCTAATCAAATTATGAATTGACATGCTTATTGCATACTAATAAATCATTAAATTAATGGGGGAATGTATACCAATATTTAACATGGGTTCAATAACTAGATATTTATAGAAGTATAATTCATTATTCTCCCCACAGATAATCCTTCTATATAATGAACTTCTACTCTCTTAGGCCTCTGACAGCAGCATTATGCACAGCTTATAATATATCCTTCAAATGACTTCCGATTCTAAAGAAGCAAAGGACAACATTTAAAGTGTTTAGTAAGTTAACTTTATTAATAACCCATATTTACCCCTATGGGGGGAATTCACCATAGTGCGAAGTGAGCTCTGGTTCCTTCGGCTCTAACTTCGCACAGACTGTTATGCGCTCGCTGATGTCCTGCACGCAGACATCAGTGAATGCTTTAAAGGGATTCCAGTCTCAGCGAGACCACTCGAGTCACCTCGCTGAGACTGGAATCCCTTTAAAGCGTTCATTGATGTCCACGTGCAGGACATCAGCGAGCGCATAACAGTCTGTGCAAAGTGAGCTGAAGGATCCGGAGCTCACTTTGCACTATGGTGAATTACTCCCTATGAGTAGTTGTGCACTGAGCATGTGTTAAATCTCAAAAAATATTTTAAGTATAAAATACCTGTAGTTTCTTACCCCCTAAAATGTACTCCATCTATAAGCTCATACAATAATTTGTTTTGTCACAATATACAGTGTATTGAATATACCATTTGTTCTAGTTTTACTTTTATGGATGCAAGAAAGTGAAATAGGAGCTATCTCTCTTTTGTTAGGAATTAACTCAATTGTACGTAACTACAACAAACATGTGACATAAGCTGGAATTTTAATTCACATTTTTCAAACAAATTGTCACCAAAACAGGTATAAATATCATAAAGGGGAACTATAGTCAGTTTACATCTTTACATATGCAGTATTATACCTTAGTGAGAAGTGTTTCTCCCCAGTAGATGTTTCATGTGACGCAGAATGATTAATTAGGCAGCACTGATAAACTCTCACACCAGGAAAAGTGTGGGAAATGTGTGTGTGACATGTACTGGACAGTTTTACATGAAAGGGTACCCCCCCTCGGACATTTTTGCCCTACTTACTACTTAACACCTGCGCACAAGTTAGTTTAACATCTGTAATCTCCTGCATTCCAAATGTAAACAATGAGGCCAAAAGGTCAGCACACTGCTTAACCAATAACAGACAGGCAGCTCTTTCTTCTCGTGTTTCCTGACTTGCAGAACAGAAAGGGGAGGGGGAGCGGGGGAAGGAAAATGTCAGCTCTAATGGAAACTAATTAATGGAAGCAAACGACAAGTATTATTTCTTCCCTAAATTTTTTTTTAATATTTGTGTCAGCAATTGGCTTAGTATAAATGAGTTTTATATGTATGCGTACATTATATCAGCACTATAGTGCCCCTTTAATTAGTAAGATGAAAAAAACACATTTACATAAACAGGTACTTGCTAGTAGTCATGTCTAAACGTACTGTTCCATTCAGCAACTTACACTATTGGCCAGTAACTATTTCCTCCCTAACACTCATTGGAAAGTGGAAAGCTTGCTCATAAGGGGCACATCCAATTTCTATTAGGGTCCTAAACAAGCCTGTTACTACAACCCCTCTAAATAGTGTGTTATCCCACTATTAAAGCTCCACAGGCTTATGATGAAATCATATGATTTAGCAGCTTTGGTTTATTTTTAATTTTAACCCTACCCTTATAAACTATTATAAGCCCTCCCTCCATTCCACCCCCAGTTTCATTAATTAATCACTGTTCTCTATCTACGCTATCTTTCCAATCACATACATACTTGAAGACAAAATGTATTATATTTCCCAAAGTTGATTAGGAGTTGTGCTGGAGTTCATACCACCTAATGTACTGTATAATAGTGTATACTAATGAGGTTTTCTAAAACCCTTGCTCAGTAGGAAATAAGAGTTTAGAAGCAGCAAAAGTCACCTGGGAGTGAGTAAAGGTTAAGACAGGTATGCTTATTACACTAACAACAGGTAACAGCAGCCTAAATGCTTCTGACAGAAGCTGGGCAGCTATTAACATGCATTCTCTGAAATATATAGCATGACATTGTGGTGAATCAATTCTATGTGTTTTTAGTTTGTATATTAAACTGTTCATAGCAACTGTACATAGCAATATTTCATACATACCTAGGCTATTTGAGAAAAAAAAAATTGACATAATAAGAGATACATTTCTGATTGCAGTATAAGCAATCATATAGTTACCCTCAGTGTATCAGATGGTACATCAGCACAAATGTGACTCCTAGGAGAGTTCTGGGTTGCCCCAATTCACTGGATGGACCTCCTCAGGTATTCCTTCTTCCATGAGGCTAATCCCTGGTCCCTAAGCCTACCACTGATGAACCCTGAGTTGTGTACCCTCCTGTTGGTAGGCCCCTTATGCCACTAAAATTTCTGATAGGGTGTAATAATACCCAAGTAAATAGTCTATACCAGACCTGGGCAATCTAAGGCATCCGGCCCTTCAGACTTCTAAGACCAAAAATGGGGGTATGGCCAACCACCATAGGCGTTACCATGCTAGACACGCCCACCTGACCCTGTGAAGCCATCTGAGCCATTCATGCAGCCTGATGGCAAAAATAATTTCCTGCCCCTGGTCTATACTATGTCACTCTAACACCCTAAGGTGAGCTAGACTTAACCCTTTAACTACCAACTGATTTTTTTTTCGTTAACCACTTATTCCCAAGCTGTTTTTAAGCATTTTGCGCTATGTGTGTTTTACTAATGTTTTTGCAGGGAAAGCTATATGATTTCCAGAAAAATTATATATCATTTTTTTCAGCAGACTTTGGGCTTTAACATGAAATATCTCATTTGTCATTATTTTTTTTGATTCCTCATTATTTTGAGTGAAATATTTAAAAAAAAATTCAAAATTAATATTTTCTCTTAAAACAGTCACTATTTTTTAACAGAAAAAGTATGTTTTCTTGGTAGAAGTAAACTGTTTCTAAAAGCCCCATTCTTCCACATTACAACGATACCACCCATGTATCAAAAGACACCCTTTCTTGCCCAGGAGACACTCCAA